>CM053514.1:39005171-39122114 GCA_028627145.1 Eidolon dupreanum | reverse complement strand
GATGTGATGTGTAGTAAAAGAACGGAGAGAAACTACATTATGAAGAACCGAGTAATTAAATAACTTGAGTAATCTGTTTTCTAACTTAGTTTTTCAACTAATATCTAAGATTTAAGAGTTTCATTTGTTAGCAAGAAATAACCTATTACTATTTCCTTCATTATATCTTAGTGATATCATGTATTAGTTATTAGATCTATCTAAAAGATTTGTTTCATATTCCTTATAAATTATTTGTGGATGCCCAGACATTGCAGAATCAGGCCTGGTATTACTATGCATTATTTATTATTATATTCTTTAAATATATCCTAACCTGGAAATTCTGTGTGGATTTTATATTTACATAGCTAATATATGCATTATCGCTGCCACGCAGTAAGAAATGCTTACCTGACAGGCTGTGACCTGCATAGTGTAACAGGCATTATTTCTACTTTGTCAGAGATTCATATGGATTTCTTTTTAGACCACTATTTAGTGCCATTCTATATGAAATAGAAAAGATGTCTAGCAACAAAATCCAGAAGAAGAGATTTCTCCTCATTAATATTTTGGCTTTGTTATCAATCATGATGACATAATTTACAATAATTCTCACATATCCTTGAAATAACCTTTTTCTTAACCCCAAACTGAACCAAATAATTCTTATATGTCTTTGAAATAACTTTTCTCTTAACCCCAAACTTTTGTAAAATTGTCAATAAACAAATGCAAATCTCAAAGATAAGATATGAACACTTTAAAAATGTTCCGACTGTAGGAGATTTTTTCCCTAAAAAAAGGGGAAATAAATGGGTATGATAGACTCTGTCTCTTCCGGCAAGAATGAAGGTGAAGCTAATTACATGATGGAGGTCTCCTTTCCGATTACACATTATTTGAAGATCTTAAACACAGAACTCAAAGATTCTCAGTGGTTTTCATAGCCTTGAGATATTTTTGGGTGCAATTTTCACCCTTTATAAATATTTCCACCTTTTAAAATAGCTAATGAACCCCAATTTCTAAAGCATTTTCTGTAACTGCATCTGTTGCTAGGAGAGGAGCAGAAGAAAAAAGTGACAGCATCCTAAGATCTATAACCTTGACAATTCCTATTGTCCTGGAAATGTAAGTCAAGGTCGTCATCAAGTCCCATAATGATCTTCACCCATTATAATTTGCTGAAGTGCCTGGAAAAATTTTTATGTCTCTAAGTTCCTTCTAGCCTTAGAAACTAGATATCGAACTGTAATCTAAGCAATTTGATAACACAGTTTGAGTATCTACCCCTCACAGAACGTAGCAAAAGACTTATACTTAGAGGGTGACAAAGAGTATTTCTTGAATCAACCATTGGAGTGCTAGGCAAAATCATGGCGTTAGTCTCATAAATTTTCAATTATCACTTCATTCATGTGTCTTTTATTACCTAATACTATGTTAATCACCTGATTCCAACCTCTAAAAGTTTATTATATAAGGAAAATGTATTAAGTATATTAAAGATACCTAGCATATGAAGAAACATTAAGTGAAGGCATGAATTAAGCAAGTAAAGAAAGAGTTAATATGTATTTAAAAGCAATAGATATATTAGTGTTTTAATCATCATCATAAGTATAATAGTATGAACAAAAGATAAATGCTTTTAGTGAATTGGCAGGTGAAAACAACAATTGGGAATGTGAATTTGAGTAGGAATAAAGATGGAGTATTTTAGTACTACAATCATAAAGCTGGAAAAGGTTTTAGAGAAAAAGCAAAACCTTGGTTTTTATATGTGTATGTGAGTAATTCCATTTTGACCCAAATTTAAATTCACTTCAAAATAGGGCCTGGGAATGTTCATCCTACATATTGATTGGAAATATGAAAAGAACGCCTTATAGGGTATATTACTCTGTGAAACAAATGCTGTTGGTTTACTGCATTTTAAAGACTTCCAGCATTCTTAAATAGTTTTTTATTGTGACCATGGTTACTTTGGAGGCTTTGTCTTTGTTTTAGACAGTAAAACAAGCATTGCAGGAATTCTGATATCTGTACTTCATATGAAAGGTACACTTTTTAAATCCCCACTTGGATATTTCAGATGTAGTTATATACCTATCACTGAAGCCAATCCAAGCCTTTAAATGGGACTGGCACTCTGATTTCATAAGGAGACTTGCAATTATGTTGGTACTTAGAAGCCTAGTTTATTTTCCTAGGGATTTAATGCACAATGCTAATATTATCCTTTGCTACTAAACAAAATGCTTCTCCAAATTTCACATTTGGGCATCTTGAATTTATGTGACTTTTTATAGCATGTCTGCATTTAAATTAATTTAAATTCTGGTGAACCTTGGTCTAAGACTAAATCCAATATGTGAAAATCCAAGTTTATAGGAAAAGACCAATTAGAGGATTGTGATTTGTTTATAGTAGTAATCCTTTAACTAGCAGTCTCTCTTGTGCACTTAATATTTGAATGCCCTTGTGCACCTCTTCAGGAACATATGCAGAGTGTCATATAAGGCAAATACCAATTTTACTTTTGTTTATTTGGTCATATCTTAACTGTATTTTGTTCCTGAAAATAACAATTTTTAGCATGTAATGATTTTTTCCCTCTAAAGAGTTTTTCAGGAATCCGTGGCTAAATTTTGAATCCAGCAAATTCTTTTCTTTTCCTCCTGAATTTATGAAAGTTATTCATTTCTCATATTGCTCTTGCCTTTGTTTTCTTACTTAATTTCATTCATCAACAACTTTTCCCTCTAAATAGTAAACTCTGACCAAAAGTAATTTATTCAGTAATTAAGCAGATATGCATTGACCATCCACTATGTGTCATGGATTATGCTAAGCCCTGGAAATATGCATCAGGGAACAAATAGAAGTGGTCCTTGCCATAAAACTTGTATTATTATTATTATTATTATTATTATTATATTAAATCATAATTATTGTGGCTAACATTTACTGAGCACTTACTATATAGTAGGCTCAGTATTTTATGAGGATAATTTCTTTAAATCTTCACAACTCTATGAGGTATGTACTATTACTGGTGAGGCACAGAGAAATTAAATCATTTATTAATATAATTTACCCCAATAAGTAATCAAATTTATACTCAGGTATTCAGATCCCAGAGCTTGTGCTCTTGATCACCAACTATACTTGCCACAAATAGAATAATTATAATTGTGACAAATGCCGTGAAGGAGAAGTGAAAGCTATAATGAGTAGATATAACAAGGAATTTGATTTAGTCTAGAAGATAACAAAGGTCTGTCTGAGGAAGATGTTGAAGATGAGACCTCATGGATGACTAGGAGTTAGTCTGTGGAAGAGAATTCCTCCAAAGATAATTGCATAGCACATGCACATGTCCTGAGGTAGGAAATGGTTAGTTGTTAGAGGAACTGAAATAGGCCTTAGGCTATGAATGTAATAATTAAGGAGTAATGATAGAGCAGCATATACCACCACCCAGCACTGGTCTCTCCTCACAGAAGCACAATTTATTGAGCAATAGAACTTTGCCGTTGTTATAAATATAGCTGCTTCCTATGTAACCAGATCTATTTACATAAAATACATATTACTGATAGACAATGCAAGATTTGAAACTAGGAATATTATTACTAGCTATGTGTTTCCCACTTAAGATTGAAGAGACCTAAAGGTACAAAGTATTTGAATCTATAAACCAGTTATGTAAGGTAAATAATTCTGACATGATTTCAGTTTATTATTAGTAATAAGGGTGTAACCTCATGGGTGTTTTTATTGCTCTTGTAAAGTATAACTTATTAGTAGATGTGGTAGTCATGGCAGCCCAGAACATGTGAAAAGCAAGTAGAAAGGAGGGGATAGTTCTGACACCAATGCTCAGGAAACTCACCCTATGGCAGAGAATGGCTAGAGGCTCTAGGCCAGACAGGGGACAGCATAGGCCAAAGAACACTGGAGTTTTTCTTAGTTGGAGCCCAGTGACAAATCTGGTCAGCCAACATTGGTAACCTAGGGAAGAGTGGTTTGGTCTGGAACTCTTTGCTGTGGGTGATGGTGATGTAAACTTCATGAGGGCACAAAACATCTCATGTTCACTACTTTATCACCAGTGCCTAGAATAGTGCCTGACATTATAACCAGGAGGTCTTGGGAGCAGGTGCCTTGGGGGAAGTCAGAAGTCCACTGAGCCAATGTAAAAGGGAGAAAATGAGCTCCCTAAGGATGTTCATGTGGGGAGAGAGCCCTAGGTCTGCCTGGCAGTGAGGGAGGTAAGAGAGCAACAAGGGTTCTCAGAATGATGGCTGATCTTAGAGATCCTACATTTGAAGAGGTGGCTAAATTCTAAACCTCCCTGGATGACAGGACTGAAATAATGTCCTTTGTCCTTCCTGACTCTAGGATTGGTTGAGATCGGGGATAAAATTGACCTTATGCGCGTCAGGGATGACTGTATGCCAAGCACATATTCATGAGGATCATCTCATTTAGTACCCCCAACAAAAATAACTAGGCCTTATTATTGCCCCTGTTTTACAGATGAGTAAACTGAAGTTTAAGGAGGTTATTTAACTTGCCCAAGGTCAGAACTATTGAATGGTAGCTAGCGTTTGAACACAATTTAGACTATAAAGCTCATGCTTTTAATCACAACACTTTGCTCCTTCTTAAATACATCTTTGCTTTCAAGTAGCTGTCAGAACAAGACTGTAGTTACTGAGGGCATCACAGAGAGGTATATCCAATAGCAGAGCTGGTTGAAAACTGGTTCGCAGAGGCAGTGAGTAGTGCTGCCCAGGGCTGGGCAGTCAGAGATGTCTTCACACAGGGTTCCCAGGAGTGAGAATCTGGAAAGGCTGAGAAAGCAAAATGATGGCTGACCAAGGGCACAAATCACAGAGCATGTAGAATCAACACACAAAGGTTTTAATCCGTGACTTATTAGCATAATTAATGATTTGTTGTTTTCTCTAGAATGAAAATTGGTTTGTCAAATTGCAGTAATTGAAGAAGCTAATTACACATAGTTGCACAGAGCCTGCCCCAGGCAAAATTGAATGTCTTTGGCTTTGATTTGTTACCTCCTTTCTTGGCAGCATTTCCTTCCCTTCACAATTCCTTTATAGACCCTCACATACCCAGGATTTTTATACTGCCCTTATCTTTTCCTTCCAGAAGAAAATCGATATAATAAATGAGTTCATAGTAGCGTTGGCTGGTAATTTAATAAATTACACTACCTGGAAATTTTTGTATTCACAAAAGAGGTCTTACAAAATGTGACATGGTATCCTGGATTGGATACTTATAGGGCAGGGGGAGGACATTATCAGAAAACCTGGTAAAATCTGAATGTTAGTTTCTTAATATGGACAGATGTACCATGGTTATATCAGGAGTTACTGTAAGGGGAGGTTGAGTGAAGGGCATATAGAAACAGTGTTGTACTTTTCCATAAATCTGAAATTATCTCCAAATAAAGCATTTCAGGTAGCAAAAGGATCTCACAGAGAGAACGATTACTAGTCAAAGTAATGTATCTCTAAGAATTTCAGGCATGTAGGTCATACCATATAAGGCATGCAAAGGTGACCTTTTAGCTATGTAACCATTTACTTTCTACAGACTCTTAGCATATTTAACTAGTGAATATTTCTGTTCTATAAATTTTGGATGCTATCAACTGTATACAGGATAAGATTGGATCTGCTTTTCTCACTGCAATAAATGATGCTGAAAGACAAAAAACAAACAATTAAAAAAGAAAAACAGGCTGACAATTAAAGCTGCAAAACCAGAAGTACACAGCCATTTTTTTTCTCTTCAGGGATGGGTAATTGATTCCAGAAATTTGAATTAGGCAAACATTAATCGATGTGCTGGGAGATGAGTAATTTAGAGAATTCAAGATCATTAAATTAGCACTGTTTTACAATATCAGAAAGAAAACAGATTCACTTGGGCTTTCAAATACTCCAATAAGGTTTGTTCTTTAATGGGAGCATGGAAATCAGCAGTCTTTATATAACCTAATTTAAAGGAATAAGTGCTTGAATATATATACTTAGTTCAGTGTACCGAAAGAATTTAATGTTTACACTCCAGGGACATTAAAATTAGGTAAAGAGTTTAAAAACATGATTTTCCTCTTGGAAAAGGTAGACCGACTGGTTGGCACTGTGTCAGATGAGAGACAATAGAAGCTTGTTCTATTATTTATACAAATTGACTGGTATGGCAGTTGCGACAGCAGTGAGCCAAATGAAAACGTGATTTCTTTAGCATTATTCAAGAATGAAATATTCACAGGAAGGTGGAGAATAACATCATAAGAGCCTAAGCTCTGTGAAATGGTATTCCTTGTTGCTACTTTATCCAGAATGTAATTCAATAGTATATATTTACTGGGGCAAAATTATGAAGATAGGCCATCATTTTTGTGCTATTAATCAGGAGGCTGTGCCTTGTAATTCCAAAGGAATTTTATAAAATATTCACTTTCCGTGACTGACTTTTCACTTTTAACTACACTGTCTCTGCCTTTTGTTTGCAATAAAGGCTTTCTTTTGGCTAAGTTCTTGAAATTGAATGATTTGTTTACATCTTCCCAGCAAGGGAAAGAAAAAAAATCATGAAACATGTAATTCAACTCTAAAAGAATTAATTTTATGGTTAATTGACTCGATCTTCTTTACTGTGTTAGGAAATCCCTGGTTTTCTGGTTTTCGTGGTAAGCTCTTGACTTTGAACTTTGATGTTTATATCTTATATTTTTATCAGTTCTTATTTATCCACACTGGGTTTTCTCTAACAATATTGTGTTCAATTCCAGGAAAGGCATTTAAAACAAAAACACTACACAGTTCAACACCCCTAGCCCCAAAGGCTGTGTTAGTCAAAGAGTAAACTCACAGAAAATGTGAGTCAGACAAAACAACTTTCCTAAAGCTGAGACTTAACTTGAGCTAGCAGGGACCATTCACACAGACTTCCACTGAAAAATATATGTCGAATCTTTTCTCTTTTGCCCAAAGCAATGCGGGAAGCTGGTTATGACTGATCCACAGTAATTGACTTCAATAAAAAATGCTCTTTGTTATTAGGGGATATTATATATAATTAAACTCCTAGATATTAGCCTAGATATTTGAAATATCTTTCATAGTATAAATGTCAGAACTAAGGATATTCAGCATGGCAAACAGAAAGATTAGTGTAAATACTGTAATTTTGATATGGACTGAGTTCTTACAAACCTAAACACCAGTCATTCTCAACCAGGGACAATTTGCCTGTGCTCCCAGGGGACATTTGACAATGTTTGGAGACATTTTTTATTGTCATACCTGATGTCTAGTAGTTAGAGACCAGGGATGCTGCTAAACATTCTGTAACGTGCAAGACAGACCCCTATGGCAAAGAATTATTCGGCTCAAATGTCATTAGTACTGAGTTTGAGAAACGCTGTTCGTATACCGCTTGTGAATGACTAAACCAAAGCCAACTGTGAAAATGTATTATTTCATACAGCATTGCTTTGGGTTAATAGAGGAATATCACCTTACTGAAAAATTACTCTTTATGGTTTTTGTTTTTGTTATGAGTTAAATATACATGTGATTCTCATCTAGCAAAGACAGTGACAAATCAAGGGAAAATGAGGGGCAATCCTCTGCCAGGGCCGACAAGATAAACTTTAATCCTTACTAAAGGATCTTTGGGTGGAGAAAGAAGGAATAAAACAACTTGCTGATAGTGATGGTTGTAACAAGATTAGAAAATGTTACCAAGAGGGAGGGTGAAACATTCTGACTCATAGGGAAGAAGTATGGTGGTGTATCTGCTCAATTCAGTAGTTTTCAAGCCTGACTATAAGTAGAATCATATGTGGCTGAGCCTCATGCCCAGAGATTCTGAATAAATTGATTGAGAATGAAGCTTGGCACTCTATGTATTTTTAGCTTCCATTTCTAGAATTACTAGTCTAGGTGGCTTAGAATTAACCTTTAAAACACTCTTAAAATAAAAAAAAAATAATCTATCTAGCAAAATGTTCATTTGTCCTACCTATGGTGACCTTACCACTCCTGCTGTCTGCTTCTGTCTCCTGTTCCCTTTGCTTTCCCTGAAAATGCACCTGAGTGTTATTCTCAGTGGTCAGTTTTATATTTCTCACTGAGGTCATTGTCTGCATTTGATTCGGCTAGTAAATGGTTCTTATTAGAGTTCTACTGAAACTTGTGCTATTCCTAAATCAGACTCACTGGTAACGGAACTGATAATATCACTAGGAATTCCACCTGGACACTCTACCTAGCAACACACTAGCACTGGCAGCACCTAGGATACACAATCCGAGTAAGGTTCTGTATTAACCTAAAGGAGTGTATTTCTAGGTGAGAGTATATAGCAAAAAAAAAAAAAAAAAATCAACTGTCATCTAGATAGCATCATAAACATTCATTCTGGTTGTTTCAGTACTGTAATTTATTTAAAATAAAAAAGGTACACATGACTGCTTTTGAATGTGCTTGTAAGAGTTGTAGTTTTGCCTGTATAGGGCCATAGGGCTTTGTTGTAAATATGCTAGATAATTTAAGGGGACTTTCAATTAGTCATTACATCAGTAATTTAATGTGTTTTCTTTCATCTAAATGTGTCCTTAGGCAGGTAAGAGATGAACTACTTAAACATTGCAAAAGAAAAATTACTCCTCTTCCTGGGTTTAAAGTTGCATATAATTTGCAGAAATTAAACTTTGGTTTAATTGAAATTTGGTTGCAGTTTGAGGCTTTATAGTTTCTTTGGACCACCTACTACATTCTTTTTAATGAACCATTAAAGAATGGAATGACAGTGTTAAAAAATACTAATTTAGCTCTTTCTTTTTGCGGATATTTCAAGCAACGAAACACTTTTTTTTTGCCCATTTTAACTTTAGCCTCAAGAAAAGAGACATCCCCAAAACACACCTTAATGATTCTGTCTTTAATAATGTCCTTAATAATGATTGTATGTCTGTCTACTATTAGATTATCTATAGCCTTCTGCAATAAATTTCAATTTAATTTTTTTATAAGAGGGCATTGAGATATTCACATACCACAATGGTGTACATTTAGGTGGTTTTTAGTACATTACAGAGCTATGCAATCATCATCAAAAATGTCAGAACATTCTCATCACCCTGAAAGGACATCCAGCACCCATAAGTAGTCACCTCCCATTCCGCTATCCCCTAACAACCACTAATCTACATCTTATCTCTATCAATTTGCCTATTCTGGACATTTCATATAAGTGGAATTATACAACATATAGGCTTTTGTCACTAGCTTTTTAAACTTCGCATGTTTTCAAGGTTCATCCTTGAAAGGTTCATGTTATAACATGAAAAGTTCCTATTTATGGCTGAATGCTACTCTATTGTGTGGATATACCACATTTTATTTAGCTGTCTGTTGATGAACATTTGGGTTGTTTCCACTTTTGCCTATTATAAATGATGCTCCTAGGAATACTCATGTCTGTGTTTTTTGTGTGAACGTATGTTTTCAGTTTCCTTGTTATACACTTGTAAGTGGAATTGATGGGTCATACAGTAACTCATTGGTTAACATTTGGAGAAATTGCTGAATGGTTTTCCAAAGTGGCTATAGCATTTTCCATTCTCAGCAACAGTAAATGAGGTTTCAATTTTTTCTCATCCTCACCAACACTTATTATTTTCTGTCTTTTTTACTTTAGCTATCATAGTGGGGGTCTGGTGGCATCTCATTTTGGTTTTTATTTGTATTCCCTAATGATGAATGATGTTGATTATCTTTCATATGCTTATTGGCCATTTATAAGTCTTCTTTGAATAAATGTTTATTCAAATTCTTTGCCCATTTTTTAAATTGGGTTCCTTATGTATGATTTGCAAATGTTTTTTTCCCCATTCTGTGGGTTGTCTTTTTACTTTCTTCATAGTATCTTTCATTACACAAATTTTTTTAATTTTGATGAAGTCCAGCTTATCTATTTTTTTATCTTTTGTTTGTGCTTTTTGTATTGTATTTAAGAAAGTCTTGCCAAATACAAAGTCATTTAAAATTTACTTCTTTGTTTTCTTCTAAGAGCTTTAGCTATCACATTTAAGTATCTATTCCATTTTAAGTTAATTTTTGTATACGTGTGATGCAGGGGTCCAGCTTCATTCTTTTACATGTAGATATCCAGTTGACTGAGCGTCATTGTTGAATAGATCTCTTTTGTCATTGAATTGTCCTGGATCCTTTGTCAAAAATGATTTGACCATAAGTTTATCTCTGAATAAATCTTACTTCTGTGAGAGTTTATTTTGACTCCTCAATTCTATTTTATTGATCTATATTTCTGTCAATATGGCAGCATCACATTGTCTTGATTACTGTAAGTTTATAGTAAGTTTTGAAATTGGGAAGCACAAGTCCTTCGATTTCATTCTTCTTTATCAAGATTATTTTGACTCTCTGAGTCCCTTGCATTTCCATTTGAATTTTAGGATAAACCTGTAAATTTCTAGGAAATACCCAGTTGGGATTTTGATAGATGGTATGTTGAATATGGAAATCTATTTGGATAGTATTGGTATCTTAACAATATTAAGTTTTCTGATCCATGAACATGGAATATTTTTCATTTATTTAAATCTTCTTTTGTCTTTTACAAAAATGTTTTGTAGTTTTTCATATTCAAGTCTTGTTCTTCTTTTGGTAAATTTATTCCTAAGTATCTTATTCTTTTTGATGCTATTGTGAATGGAATTTTTTAAATTTTATTTTGGGGTTATTATTGATAGTGTATTGAAAAAAATTATTTTTATATATTGGTCTTATATTCTTCAACTATGCTGGACTTACTTATTAGTTTCAATAATTTTCTTGTGGATTCCTTAGTATTTTCTATAAATAAATTATGTCATCTGTGTATAGAGACATTTTTACATCCTCCTTTTTGGTCTAGATGCCTCATTTTTGTGTGTGTGCGCCTAATTACCCTGACTAGAACCTTCAGTACAACATTGAATGAAAATGGCAAGAGTAGAATATTTGTCTTGTTCTTAAGCCTAGAGGGATAGCTTTTATTTTTTTTTCACCAATAAGTATGATGTTAGTTATTGGTGTTTTATAGATGGCATTTATCAGATTAAAGATGTTCTCTTTATTCCTAATTTGTCAAGTATTTTTTTTTATCATGAAATGATGTTGGAAGTTGTCAAATGATTTTACCACATCTATTGAGATGATCTTGTGTTTTTTGTTCTTTATTCTATTAATGTAGTGCATTACATTGATTGCTTTTTGTATATTGAAACTACCTTGCATTCCTAGATTAAATCATGCTTGGTCATGGTGTATAATCTTTTTATATGTTGCTGGATTCCAACCTCTTAGTTGTATGTTGAAAATTTTGGGTCTGTATTCATAAGTGATATATGTGTAGCTTTCATTTCTAGCAATGTATTTGTCTATTTGTTTCTTTTGGTTTACCAGCCTCATAGAATGTGTTAGAAAAGTGTTTCCTCTTTCCTTTATTTTCTGGAAGAGTTTGTGAGGGATTGGTGTTAATTCTGTTTTAAACATTTTATAGAATCCATCAGTAAAGCCATTAGGACCTGAGATTTTTTTGTGTGGGGGAAGTTTTTTGATTACTAATTCAATCTCTTTACTTATTATAGGTTTCTTCAGATTTTCAGTTTCTTTTTTCTCAGTTTAAATACTTTATGTATTTCTAGGATTTTATCCATTTCAACTTGGTAATCTAATTTGTTAGTATTAAGTGTTCATAATATTTCCTTATAATCCATATTATTTCTGTGATGTCAATAGTAATGTCGCTTCTTTCATTCCTGATTTTAGTGAATTCATTTTCTTTCCTTTTTCTCATTTAAACTCCCTAAAGATTTATCAATTTTGTTGTTCTTTTCAATAAACCAACTTTTGTTTTTGTTGATTGTTTTCTGTTGTTTTTGTGTTTTCTTTTTAATTTTGTTCTTTTCTAATCTTCATTATTTCCTTCCTTCTGCTTGCTTTGGTATTCATTTCTTTTTAAATTAAATCTTATTTGACAAGAGAATTTAAATGTTACACAGTATGAAAAGCTTATAATAAAAATAAAGACTTTCTTCCTCATTCCTTCCAGTAATGCTCACAGAATAAGCCACTGTCATCATTTTTAGCTGCTGCTTCTAAATTGATACCCAAATTTTAAAATAATATACTTAAACCAAGTGACTTTGCATTGAGGTCAATTATGCTGTACCTCTTTCATATTATTACCCCCCAAAATCAACTTTACCCCACATTCTCCCAATATAAGTATATCCCATATTTTTATAAAATTAGTCATCAGTGTTTCAATTATTATAGAAATACTACAGAACCAAGTGGTATATTATGACTTTTTTCTTTCTTGAACAACTTTTCAATTTTTTAGGGTTACTGAATGCTTCTCTTTCTTAATTTACTTTATTATTTTCCTTGGAATACTTTCTCAGTTGCTTCCTGAGAAAGTATACATGGATGATAAAGTGTTTTATTCCTTATAGTTGATAAAAGATTGGCTAGATATAAAATTGCAGATTTAAAGTAATATTCTATGAAAAATCTAAAGGCTTCCAGTATTAAAATTGATAAGCCTGATATTTTATTTTTATTTTGAAAGTTATTAGTTTTTTTATTTTCCTGGAAGTTTTCAGGATCTTCTCTTTATCCTTGTTGATTTTTAAGTTCTAAAGAACAAAGTGGACAGTATCATGCTCCCTGATATCAGACAATACTATAAATCTACAATAATCAAAACAGTGTGTTACTGGCATAAAAACAAGTATATAGATCGCTGGAATAGAATAGAGAGCCCAGAAATAAATCCTCACTTATATGGTTAATTAATCTATGACAAAGGAGGCAAGGACATACAATGGGATAAAAATTCTGTTTAATAAGTGATGTTAGGAATACTGGAGAAATACATGCAAAAAAAATTAAATTGGACCACTTTCTTACACCATATACAAAAATAAACTCAAAATGGATTAAAAATTTAAATATAAGTCCCCAAACCATAAAACTCCTAGAAGAAAACATAGGCAGTAAAACTCTTTGACATTACTCTTAGCAATATCTTTTTGGATATATCTCCTAGAACAAAGGAAACAAAAGAAAAAAAATAATGAAATAGGACTACAACAAGCTAAAATGCTTTTGCATAGCAAAGGAAACCATCAACAAAAGGAAAAGACAACCTACTGAATGGCAGAAGATATTCACAAATGACAGGGCTTAATATTCAAAGTATATAAGAAACTCATACAACTTAACACCAAAACAAACAAATAAACAATCTAATTTAAAAATGAGCAAAGACCTAAATAGACATTTCTCCAAAGAGGATATACAAATGGCCAACAGACAAATGAATGGATGCTCAACATAATTAATCATCAGGGAAATGCAAATTAAAACCACAATGAGCTATTACCTCATACCTGTCAGAATTGCTGTCATCAACAAATCAACAAATAACAAGTGCTGGTGAGGATGTGGAGAAAAAGGAACCCTTGTACACTGTTGGTGAGATTGTAAATTAGTATAGCTACTATGAAAAACTGTATGGAGACTCCTCAAAAAGTTAAAAATAGAGTTTCCAGATCACCCAGCAATTCCATTTTCTAATATTTATATGAAGAAGTAATAAAAACTCTAATTTGAAAATATATATGCACCTCTACATTCTTGCAACATTATTGGTAATAGCCAAGATATGGAAACAACCTAGATGTCCATCAGTAGGTAAATGGATAAAGATGTAGTGTGTGTATACACACACACACACACACGCACACACACACACACTGGAATATTGGTCAGCAATAAAAAAGAATGCAATCTTGCCATTTGCGAAAATACCCAGAAGATATTATACTAAGTGAAATAAGTCAGACAGAGAAAGACAAACAGTGTATGATTTCACTTATACGTGGAATATTAAAAAAAAAAACAAATAAATACACAAAACAAAATAGAAACAGACCCATAGATATAGAGAAGAAGCTGATGGTTGCTTCACGAAGGGGAAGGGAGTAGGGGGATGGAAATTAAAAAAAAAATTTTTGTTCTAAAAATTTTAATGACATAAGAACTATTCATAATGTATATTAAATATCAAGGAATAAAAATCTTCCTTTTTAGGCAAGCAATTTTCTTGAAAACTTTATATTTATGATTACATTTTGAATAAATTATGAATAAAAAACTAAAAGAGCATATAGTTTTCTAAAACATTGATAGTGGCGATCTTTCCTGGGTAGTAACATGAGTACTTTTATTTTTATATTAATACTTTTCTATATTTTTAAACTTTATAATACACACAAATTATTTTCATAACAGAAAAAATATTTACTATTGTATCATGTGAGAGAAGCCTGCTTTATAACTTGTTTGCTCCAAAGTAACCCTCGTGTGTACTTTAGCAGGATTTCTTTGCAAGAATACACCAATATTGTCTTAATTTGTTATGATTAGTTAACGAGCTTAGAAATCCTATTTCTTATTAGAGCTTTCATCAGCTTTGTCAAAATCATAAAACATTTTAGATTTTATGATCTTTTTTTCTCTTTTTTCTTTTTTTTTTTTTTTTGAGGGGAAGAATTGACTTTTGATCTTACATCCTATGGGATTTTTTTGTTAATTCTCTTTCAGCTTGTGCCAATATTTTACGAAATGACCAATCAGAACATCATTATCATAATTCTTTATATTTTTCTTTTTATGGAGTTAATCTCTTGATTTTCACCATAGCCATGAAAGATAAGTACTGCAAGTTTTTAAGTCTCAAAAAATAAACACTTCTCTAAGGTCAACATAAACCACTGAGCAGTGGTGCAAAATCACACCTTCTGATTCCAGATCTACTGTCTAAATCTTAGAAAATATCCAGTCTTGTCAGTTTATTTTATAGGTTAAGAAAATGAAAAACACAAAAGTTAAGTGATACGACCTAAATTATGGAGATGATGAGTGCCAGACCTGGAACAAAACCCCCATTTTTCTTTATGAAACTCGTATTCTATTAGTCCATTCATAGGTGAAGCCTAAATTCTTTGCATGAGAGTTTCAACAGATATACCAATTAATTAATTCACTACCCAGCAGGTAACGTAATTTTTACTAAGATTTAATTTGGAGTTGGTATACTATTTTACCATTTTTGTCCTTGTCTTGCCTAAGGATGCCTCTGAGGCAAGTTAACACAGCTTACTTAGTTGAAAGGTGTTTAAAACAGCAGAGCCACTCAAATACTTTTCTTTGATGAATTTTAGTGATTTTAAAAGGTTGTATGAAAAGCATTCTTGAAAATTCAGAAGGCATTTCTGGAATACTAATGGTTTAAGAATACCCTAGAAGATGTGAAATCATGAAAACATGTTTCAATAGTAAAGTAAATACATTAGCTTGTTTACTTTTATTGTTCTTCCTGTTAACTGATTTTTGAGATAAATCTTGATTATAATAATGTTTATCTTGACTATTATCACCTAATCATCTATTTCAAAGTGTTTCCTATGCAATCATTTACTAGTTATTTGTTAAAGTAACATTACATAGTAAATGTAACATTACATAGTAAATGTAACTCAGGCTAATCATTTATGTATCCCACAACTATTTACTGCATGGCTACTATATGTCGAGCATCGAGCATAATATAAAAAAAGAAACAGATAAAAATTCCTGTGCCTAGGATATATGTAACCTAGTATAAAAGACACAGTTTCAAATTAACTAAAAAAATATTTGCTGAGCACTTATATGGCAACAGAGCTGGATTAAGAAATGTGAGCACCTAAACCAGGTTCATGTCTTAGCACTTTATCAGAGTCATAATCCTAAAAGGTTGTTGAATAATTATTCAGTGGAGGCAGAGAAAACATGATCTTTTTAGTAACAAAAATTATACATCTTTTTGCTGTTTATAATCAAGTATTTGTTACTTATGGCTTTCTGAACCAGGAAAATTCCTCATAAAACTCATTTAAAGCTATTTAGAATTTAGACAATAAAAAGTTCTGCATTCTTAACATGCTGCACTCCTCCATTCAGTTTCAGAAACATAGCATGTGAATTTGGAGCTTTTGACAGATGTTTGACACCTGGGTGTAATCCTTCTTAATACATGAATCAGTCCGTTCAACTTTTTCTTCCTTTAGGATTCTGTGATCAATCCTGATAAATTTGGTATTTCTGCTTCTTTTAATGGTTGGTGAGAGCAATCCTTTTGCACACTGCCAAACAAAACATGGTTTTATCAGCATGAGTGTATCTTCCCTCCCTAGATCCACTTTGTTGTTCATTTACAAAGCAAAAAAAGCAAAAAAAAGCAAAAAATAAAATAAAATAAAATAAAATAAAATAAAATAAAATAAAACTCTACCAGTGATAAATTATTGCTTCTCTTTAGTGTTACATATCCTATAATTGTGAATACTTTTTCACAAAATGATTATTTATTTCAGTGCAGTATCACATAACAATGTTATTGAAAACACTTTAAGTGAGAATCAGAGTTCCAACTACATTTGGTTGAATGCGTACAAGACCACAGATGAACATAACTACCTAATGATATATAGAACATCTGTGTATTGCCAGGTTTCCACATATTCAGGCAATGGTGGCCACGTCATGATCCATATCTATTCTGGAATATGGTGAATTTTTTTTTTTTGGCATGTATAGTAAGATGCTCCCAGACAGTAGAAACATAAAATTGTTGTAGAAAAATTACATATTTTAGAAATGAGGAAATGGAGTCATGGTTTTGGGTCTGGGCTCAAGTCAAACTATCTGAAGTCAAACTCAAGTTATCAATTTGGTTTCCATTCCTGAAATCTCTTTTTCTCACACTAAAAATACCAAAATTAATTTTCTAAATAATACACAAATCCATGTGTTTAAAGATATTATGATATTATATTAAAGATATTATATTAAAGATATTAAAAACAAAGAGTATAAAACTTGTAAATATTCTTTTGGGAGAAATTTTTTTGCATAGACTGAATCTAATGGTGGTTGTACAAAAAATAGCTTTTATTTTCTTATACTAAGCCTAGTCTTAAAATTTTTTGTGTCTTTTTTGCTTGCTTTGCTTTTCATTGAATGAATGATTGATCGATTGATTAATTGATTGCCTGAGGACCTTCAAACTACATGCAAAGTTGGAGTTATCTCTTTGTAAAATTCCCATTATTTATTCTATAGGCAGAATGCCTCTGCAAGTCTTTCAGTGGTGAATGTTTGGGAAGGAAGATCATTCATGATATCATTTTCAGTGATGCCTTGCTTACTTTTTAATGGAGTAAAGTCCTGTTATAAATAATAGTCTTTCTTTTCAATAATTTCTGGTAAATTTTCTGGAAAAGTATTTGATGCTTCTATATTAGTGCTTTTAATTCATCTCAGAATTCTGACTGTAGGCAAACTATTTCTCTCCTTGAAGACATTGAAACATCCTTTGTGCTGAAAGGTTTTTTTTAAATTTATTTATTTTTATTAGTTTCAAATATACATTAGACACCTATATAGTTCATTGAAAACGATCCCCCCAATTGCTCCCTCTCTCCCCTGAAACTGTATTCCTTATGCCATGCTCCCTATCCGCATGACCATCCATTAGCTACCAATTTGTACTTCTTTAACCCTTCACACCATTCTCCCAGCCCCCAAATCTCCCCCCACATCTGTCACCAAATTGTCTGCTATATTTGTGAGTCTGTTTTTGATTAGCTTGTTCTTTTTATTCCTTAGATTCCACATGTAAGTGAAATCATATAGAGTTTATCTTTCTCTGTTTGACCTAAATAACTTCTAAGCTCATCAAAGCAAAATCTTTTTTCATCTCCTTCCTTTTAGTCTATGTGTGTCTTTTAATCTGAAGTGTGTCTCTTCTAGGCAGCGTGTAGGGGTCTCGTTTTCTTATCAATTCATCCACTCTATCTTTTAGTTGGAGCACTTAATTCTTTTCCATTTGAGGTACTTATTGATAGGAATGTAGTTGTTACCATTCTTTATTCCTGTTTTTGACACTTTTTTTTCTTAAAGAAGTCCCCCAATATTTCCTGTAATACTTGCTTGGTAGTGATAAATTCCTTTAGCTTATTTTTGTCTGGGAAGCTCTTTATCTGTCCTTCAACTCTAAATGATAGCTTTGCTGAATAAAGTATTCTTAGTTGTAGATCCTAGGTCTTCATCACGTCGAATATTTTGTCCCAAGCCTTTCTATCCTGCATAGTTTCTTTTGAGAAATCAGCTGCCAGTCTTATGGGTGTTCCCTTTTAGTTAACTATCTGCCTTTCTCTTGCTGCATTTAAGATTTTTTTCTTTGTATTTAACCTTTGGCATTTTAAATATGATGTATCATGGTGTGGGCCTCCTTGGATCCCTGATTTTGGGGGTTCCCTGAGCTTCCTGTGATTTTATGTCCATTTCCTTCATCGGGCTAGGGAAGTTTTCCATCATTATATTTTCAGACAGCTGTTTAACATCTTGTTTTCCTTCAGGTATGCCAATCAGATGGAAATTTTGACCTTTAATAGTGTCCCATATGCTCCTTAAATTATTTTTATAGCCTTGGCATCTTTTTTCTTGCCATTCTGATTGAGTGTCTTTGGCTTTCCCATCCTCTAGATAGGTCATTTGATCCTTTTCTTTATTCATTTTGTTTATTCCTTTGTTTATGCCATTTAATATACTTCTCATCTCAGATAATGTGTTCTTCATTTCAGACTGGTTCGCTTTTATAATTTCCATTTCCATTGTTATGGTTTTTTTTTTATCTCTTTGTTGAAATTCTCACTGAATTTATCTACACTTCCCAAAAGTTCATTGAGCATCATTATAACCAGCGTTTTGAACTCTGCATTTGTTAGATTACTTGACTCCATTATATCTGGATCTCTGTTCTGTTCTCTCATATGGTTTCTGTTTCTTTGTCTTCCCATTCTGGCTGCCTTTCCATGTCTGTTTCTGTGTACTAAGCAAAGCTCCTAAGTCTCCCGGTCTTATTAGTGTGGCTTTGTGTACTAGGTGTCCAGTGGCATAGTCCTGAGAGGGGTTCAGCTGCAGGCCAAATTTAGCCCAAGCCTCTACCCCTCCGGGGCCACCTGTTAAGATTCAGCAAGCAATCCACAGATGCTGTGCTTACAGTTGCCCCAAAAGACCACATCAGAAACCGAGGCCATCTGCCTCCCATGTAAGTCTAGGCGCTCCTCAGCAAGGAACACCTGACTCGCTGAAGATACACCTGGATGTGGCTTGGGTGGGTCCACGAGTTGGGGTGGTGGGGTTTCAGAGAATCCTCTGGGCGGAGCAACCTCTGTTACACAGTTTGATGACATCTCAGCTATGGTGGCGCTGAGTCCGCGCACTGGAAGGGCTTAACAGGGAACAATGGATACCGCCAGCACTTCTGTACAGAGTGAATCTCACCTCAGTCCTCACTCTGACAATGTCTCCCTGTAAGTCCCTGGTGCCCCCTGTGTGCTGCTGAATCAGTCAGTCCTGGTGGTGAGAGCAAGCAGGTCCGTCACCGCGAAAATCTGCTCACTGATGGGGCCTTTTAAGAGGTGTCTGCCACTGCCACTGCCGCAGCATCCATCTCACTCAGCCGCTCGGGACCCGCAGCCCTGCGTCCTCACCCATCCTACCTTCTGCCGTTGCAGGGTGCTTTCTTGGATTTCTTTCTAGTTGTATGGCTTATTCATCTAGATCTCAGGCGATTTTTCCTTGCTGCTTGTTTCTTGTTTCTGTCACAACTTTGATTTGGTCGCCAGAGGAATGAACAGAGCCTCTATCATATACGCCATTTTTTTTCCTCTCCTGTGCTGAAAGGTTTTTATTTACTGTCTCAAATGAGCTTATTGTTAAAATTTCAAAGACAGACAATGCTTTTGACAAAATTTTTGCCAGATTCAGAGAAATGTGGATGTACAGCATCTTATAATGTACTAAAGCAATCAGTTCTTTTAAGACCTGATCAGTTGCCCATAGTATTGACCTTTTCACTTTCATGAATTGCAAGGGCTTAGTATTGCAGGATTTAGAGGGCATCAGCATTGGTTTTGTGTTGGTTTGTTTTTATGATTGGAATAACTGCAAAAAGGATTGCCTGTTCTGCAAATTGCGTCACTATAAATTAGGAAGTTCCTATGTCAGAGTTACAGAATTAGGCTGTGCTGTCCCTAGAGAAGGTGCTGGTCTCTAACTTTTTTGGCACAGGGAACCAGTGCTCCTTTGAGAATCTAATGCCTGATGATCTGAGGTGGAGCTGGGGCAGTGATCCTAGCACTGGGGAGTGGCTGCAAATGCAGATGAAGCTTTCACTGGCTGGCCTGCTGCTCACCTCCTGCTGTGTGGCCCAGTTCCTAACACCAGGTTGCAGACTAGGGGTTAGGGATCCCTGGTCTAAACTAATATTATTGGGGAAATCTAGGAAAGCTTTAAAAAGGGAAGGTATTCTTGGGAAAAAATTTACAGAATGAATAAGAGTTTTAATAAGAGACTTAAATGCACAGGGGACAGGACATGAAAATTCTTGGAGACATGAAAGAAACTATGTCTTCTGGAACCTTGAGATTTTTTTGACATGTATTAGTAAGATACTCACAGACATCAGGGACATAAAATTTGTTGTAGAAAAATGACCTATTTTAGAATTGAGCCATCTTTAGGCCATTCTAAGGAATTTGACAACTTTTTAAGTGATGGAGAGCCACAGAAGGATTTCAGACAATTTTAGAAAGAAAATTGACACAACATGGAATTTGGATTGGCATGGGGGTGAATGTGGAGGGGCATTCCAATCAAGAGTACTGCAGTTTTTCAGATGATAAATGATTAAGTTCTGAATTAAAACAGTGGCTGTGGAGAAGAAGAAGGGTACATTTGAGTTAAAAAAATAAAATGAACAGTATTTTCTGACTAATGAGGAGCTAAATTTATGACTCACTCTTTTGACTTTGAAGATAAAGTTTATATTTTTACCTGAGTTGGGGATATAGCTGTACTAGAGCTACGTATTATTTATGTGCAAAACCCAATTATTTACACACACATTAAATTATGCATTAAAATAAAAACATAACTGTTGAAAGCTCTCGTGTGCTGAGGCAAGCTTGTTCTACCAATGCTATCAGTGTACATGTGCAACACTATTTTGGGAAGTATTCCTGGCGATGCAGGCTGCATCCATCATATCACTATACGTGTGTGTGCACATGCTCATATGTGCTCACTTACCTTTGAATCATGGGATCATAAAGTATTAGAACTTAAAATAGACTTTGGAAGTCATCTGTTATTCTTTTTTTTTTTTTTTTTTAACAAGTCAGGAATTTAGCCAGGGAAAATAAGTTACCTCCCAAAGAGATAAAACTAGTTAGTATTATTTTGATTGAAAACAAAACCCTATGATTGGCATTGCTGAATCACTCGGAAGGAAGCTAAGTTACTGTTAGGCATTAGTGTTTTGGGTCCTATTAAAATAATCTTATATGTTCTTTGTCATACTAATGAAAATTATACCTTAACCAGAAAACAGAATTAAGCCATATATATGGTGATCTTTAAGAACACTTAGATTTTGAGATTATTGGATTATGATCATTAATGCTGAAATTTGTTGTTTTGAGGAAGAGAAAATGTACAATTGACAGAAAGAAAAAATAATGTGGCTTAGGAATTAAAGATGTAATTAAAAACAATGAGAGCAAGAACACTCTGAAAAGCAAAAAGCATTATGAAAACATACAATTTTCTAATTATTTTTCAATGGACTTAGCATAGTTTAAGTTGAGAGTTTAAGACAATAATAATTTTGTCTGAAGTTATTCATTAGTCCTTTTTATATGTTTTAAAGAATTTGGTGTTTTTTTTTCTTGTCTTACTAAGTGTCAAGCTCTATCCCCAACCTAATTAGGAAGTACAGTAATTTGCTGATGAAAAGGGGCAAGAATCTTTGCAAGTGAATTCCTTTGAAGAGCAAATTTTCCAAACTCAGACCACCTTTCTCTTTTTCCCCATGTTCCATATATTTAGTAACACTATTTGGAGGGTGTCTTGGCACAGGCATGCTGATATTACACTAGATTAATGTCAGAAGGCCCTTCCAACTGAATGGATGAGACATAGTAACATAATCAGAGCTCACTGGCAAAGCAGGAAAGAAAAGCAACCCACCACTGCAGGTAAAGCACATTGCCCTAAATTTAAAAATTATTCTTTATGTTAATCTGTGAGCAAATTGATTCATGAAATAAAGAAACAATACACTTGGGTAGGCACTGTAACTATATTAAGACTATTTTTTATTCCTTTTTTGGAAATTGGATGGAAAAATATTGCACATTTGGATCAAATTGTGAACTGAAAAATACAGTTTTGATTCCCTTATATGTTTGTCATTTTGACAGATGCCTTATGGGAGATAATTTCTTTTTATTTAACTATTCCAACTATTCCAGACGTTTGAAATCTATTTAGGTAGACTGTATCCCAAAAGTGAATATTCATATATTTAAACAGTCATTGTTATTATTATTTCTGTCTTCATGTGGGGAATCCTTTATAGGAGGATAAAAGGAATTGGGCAGCATCAGATGGCTCATATATGGCAGCTCACTCTGTTCGAACTCTGATCTTTCTGACTCCGGAGACTGGGAACCTCAGCACCGAGCCTCACCACAGTACACACTCAGTTCTGAAATTGCTTGGGCAGATAGTTGCTATAGGAGTTCAGCTAAAATTAGAATATGGCATATTCTTTTAAATTCATAACAAAGGCTATTTCAGGCTCTGAATGTGATAATCATAATGAACCTTCTCCATTTGTAGAATCTGTAGAGCTTTTCAAATGATAGATTACAACAGCCCAAAGGAATTTTAAAATTACTTATTTAATAGGGATTCTTGCTGGCAAATTTACTCTAGAAATCCATGCATCTCCCAAGAAGATGATAAGTACTTATTAGAAGCTTATTTAAGAAATTTGGTCTACTCCCCAGAACAGTGAATAATGAGGATATTTTTTGAACTTTCCTGAAAAATTACAACTAATTATGGAAATTAAGTGCAAATAGTATCAACATAGTTATTAGCACCACAAATTTGATAGATCTATCTCCAAAAGAGAGCTATAAATTCCATAAAATAACAATCTTGAAAATGAATAAGGCCTATAACTATATACCCTAGCTGTATAGTTTTATTTTTTAAGAAAAGAAAAATATGGATTAAAAATTGAAAGACATGACCTCTAGAGCCTTTCAACTCTTGAGTTACTATGCCTTTTTAAATGTATAGACACATATTTACATTTAAATTCGACATTTATTTAAATATATTTTATATTTAACATGTTTGTATTTATATAACATGTAAAATATTTATATACATATGTTATGTATATCTCTCCATAGAAGATTTGGAGTGCTGTAATTTTATAGGTAAACCATCATGAGTTATTTCACAGCCCTGAAATATGTTCAAAGCAGGCTTACCATGACTGACATCAGCCAGACCCCAGGCAGTGTAGAGCAGACATCTCAAGGGATAAATAAATGCAAATTATGTTCTTGATGGTCACCTGGACCTCTGCTCTTTCTTCTCCCCAAAATAAGGTGCTAATGTGCAAGCTCTTAAAATTACTAACCATGAATCTCCAATAGTGTTGGGTATTTTTATATTAAAATGTTATCTGAGTGATTTAAAAGGTTGGTAAAGAAAGTAATGCACATGATGACTATCTGTCAACACACATATGTGTCCTCTCACCCCTTTGGGGTTTGGGCAGTGGTGTGGGTGAGACTGGTATCCAGTGCTCTTATATCTGGTAGAGAACAGGAGAGATTTGAGTCATGGGAATGGTTGGAGGAAATGTGACACAGAATTGAAGGTGGACTGCAGTGGGCTGGTTAGAAGTTGAGGGGCTCACAGAAAACTGTGGAAAAGAGATAAAGAGAAATGGTATTTTTAAAGGCAAATGCCATGGAGTTGTTGGCCAAGTGGCCAAGATTCCAACTGGAGATGGGAAAGAAATTTATACAAAAGAAAGTTACATGAAAAGGCTTGACTATGGACTAAAGGGTTAGAGTAGAAAGCATTAGCCAAAGGCATGACTTTGAAGATCAGGTCCATAAAGCAGGCTTTCCCTCTAGAAAGAGATCAAAAGCCACCATCAAATCTTTGAACCAAATCAATGACAAGTTAATGTATTGGTCAAATGCAAGGATTTTATACTCCAACTGTGCTAGTTTAATCCTGGCTTTACCACCGGTCGTGGAACATTAGATAAATCACACAGCAGTTCTGTATCTCAGGAAAATGGGGATAATGGTATCTAAATTATTGTCAGGATTGACTTGCTATATGTAGAGCCCTTACAACAGCACCTAGCAGGGGCAGAGGGGTAAATTTCAATTCATAAAAGAAGTGTTATAATAACTATATGTATATGGTTTACATATATAATATACATATAACAGTCACATAATTATTATTACTGCTTCAGCTTTTCCCATGTAAAGGACTTCAGATAATGACACTGAACATGTGGTGTGCTCCTTAAGCCAGTTTCTAATTGCTGAGCCCCTTCTTCAAACAACATTAGATAATCAGAGTACATAAAGCCCAGGTCCTCTGACTGCCATGGAGACCCTTGGGTACCACTATGGACCACATTTTGAAAATTACTGATGCCAAAGAAAGAATCCAAGGCTTGAAATCGAGACCTGGAGTCAATTTCTGCCATTAACAGGCTATGTGACATTCAGCAGGTTTTCACTGGGCCTCGGTTTCCCGATCCATGTACTTACTGTCAAGAGTTAGACTAGTTCAGTGGTTTCCGAACTCTGCTCCTTTAAAGCTGTAGGAGTTCCAGAAAAGTATACCAGAAAGTTTTTGGGAATGGGTGGTGGGGAACATGCTGAATGAGGAGAGAGAACCCAACAAGTTCAAAAGCCAGGGCTCCTCTGTTTCATATATTGGAATTCTATAATTGTTTGAAGAATGAGTACCACTGCTAAAGAAATTTAGATGATAAAAATTTCTTCAGTTTCAGTTAATCTCTAGTTCCTCAGAAATTTATTTACCGAACCAGAGTAGCAAAAGTAAGAATATGAATGAAAGCAACAAACCCTAAATTTGAGGAACCTGAGTAATAAGGGAAGCAAGCAAGTAAACTATTCGCAAGGTCCTGTGCAGTGACCGAAATATTTCAGTCTCTCTTACGTCCCGGGAAAAGGCAAAACCTCTGTAACATGAATTTTATCTACATGCTTCAGCCTCATCGTGTTTATGGGGAGCATGGACTGGCATAATGATAACTAAGTTTCTGGGTCAATGAGAAATATTACAATAGAAATATTATATATTTACAATCAGAGGCAACTAAAATGAACAATTATTTAAACACTATGCATGTTGTAGGACTTTTTGTTAGTTACTGATTCCAGAAAATATGTCCCTTCCAAAGCAAATGTCAAATTAAAATTCTACAGTTATGATTGCTGTGTTACTATTACAAGTGTGTGTGAACTTGGAAGCTCTTGACCTGATTGAGATTTGAACAATGAAATGTATTTAGGTAAATCAAGTTTCCATGTTCCCCCTGGACATAAAACACCTGTAATTAATTACTGAATTTGTAGGCCATATTTGTGGCTTGGATTAGCCCTATATTTAGTCCTCCTCATTTTCAGCCTGCTAAGAGCAAAGGAAAATTTATACACATATGTGAATATATAGAGAGAGTGGTAGCATCTGTTTATCTGTAATTTTGATAATAATTACTATTCAACAACAAGGGCTGATTACCCTAATATATGTCACATATGGTGTGAGTTGAAGGCTGCCACAGATTTTTCTCTTAAATTTTATGTTCTTGCCACCATTCAAAATTCTCACTATTTTGCCATTGTATATTTTTAGTTTCACTGCTGAAATAATGTTAGCTTGGAGCAATATCACCCATTAACACTTCAGCATGGCTTAGTTTATTACTATCACTGATACTAGTGATAGTAATGATTCAATAGAGGATAGAAATCAGAAGTTTGCAGCATGGAGGAGGAAGGTGCATATCATAGAGACAAGAGTGGGGAATGTAGGGAGTCATGAGGTCCCATTGGGCCCACAAAGGACAAGATATTGACTGAAGTATGCACGCGTTGAGGAGAAATGCAGTTACCTAGCACAGTGCCTTGTACATAATCCATCTTCAGTAAATGCTAGTTGAATCAAATTATTTTTGTCCTAGGGTGGTTTTTTCTAGAATTAAAGTTGAGATTTTACATTAATATATTTTAGTTATTAAAAATGTTTCCTATGGCTTATTTTCTAAAATCAAGATTCTTAAAGAGACATGATTTTCTGTTTGAAATTTGTTTAAATAATACATTTTATGCCAGAAAAACTTCCTTTTAAGGAAGAAAATTTCAAATATAAAGTATAAATAATTCTTCCTTGAATAAGACAGTTCCTATTATAGCCATTGAATAACATACCTGCTGCAAGGATGTTATTTTTTTCACCGATTCATGTGCACAGCTCTAATTAGAGGAGGTAAAAGATGCATATCTCCTTCAAATGGTGAATTAGACCTAGTGGGGGTGGGGAGATATATTTTATTATGGCAGATTTTATAATTATGAAAGCCCCAAATAACTCTCTTTAAAAAAAAAATACTTTAAAAAAATGTAATTCAATTCTTTATTTGTTATAGTACTATTGATCTAAAAAAAAAAACTACATTAAGAACATCTTTCTCCAGTGCTAATATCATTATTGCTCCACAAAATGCTTTATATCAAGGTTTCCTGAAGAAGAAATTTTAATAAGCATCGTTTTCACACTTTTTCTTCTATACAGGATTTGCTCACTTTTGCTGTTTTTAGAATAAGTGCACAAATGTTACAATATCTTTACAAAGTAAAATCAGAAGATAATTCTCAACCCATGTGCCTTGGTTTAAGCTTTGACTCTATTGTTAATTTTTATCACTATTCAGATGCACTCATTTAAAAAATCATATCCACACAATAACATTAAAAAATTAAGTTTTTAAAAGTTTAAAAATATACATTGTTATCTACAAACATAAGATTCGAATTAACCTTTTCCTATTCATTTCCAGGGCTACAGCAACACACAGGGGACAGATTATTTTCAAAGATGCTTTAGCCCAGCAGTTGTGTGAACAAGGAGGTAAGAATCATCTTTGATTTCTATATGTTGGTTGTGTCAAAATTATTTACGGTAGGTCTTATGTTCTATGTATTGAGTAAGCATTTCATTACTATTACTTAATCATGTTGCTTTAAAAATGAAATTATTTATCTCTTCATATCTCTAGTAATTATGTAGTAGTTATTGACAAAGATCTGTAGACTTCTGAAAATACTAAGTGTGAACAAAACAGACTAAGAGAAAATTGATCTTCTTTTCACAATTTTTTTTAAAGAATTACATTTAGTTGCCCTGAAAATATAGATCTTAGTAATTTTAGAATTCTACAAAAATACTTAATTCTACAAAAACATGTCTGCTTAATTTACTATTTAAATTTCTTGTAAATTTTGTTGAAAATGTTTGATTACTGCTTTTAATATTCGATCATGTTGTTATCTATATGCTTTTTTTCAAGCTGTGTGCACTAATTAATTCCAGACTTGTAGATAGATACTGGATATTTTAGATAGATGAAATGTACATTGAGTGAGTAGTCACATTAAGTGATTTCTGCTTTGTGACTGCCTCATACACATCCAGACTCTCACCCATACCAAACTCTCATAGATGCACGAATGTGTATGTACACACACACACAGTGAAAAGGTGAAAACCAGGATCCATGCCCTCACACAAATTTGATTCCTCTTGACCTTTCACCCAACTTTGTGTTTTCATTATAGCATTTCCCACTTCACATATGATTTTCCTTTGAAAATTGATGGATATCACCCTTAGTGCTCTTTGGTTCCCCAGAACCTGACATAGTGCCTGGCATATGACAACTCCTCAAAAAAATGTTAATAGATTGAATACAAATTTTTCTCAGCCATACATGTATTTCTTGATTTAAGCATCTTGATGAAGGATACATTTGAAACCAGTTTTTTTCAATGCCATGTCTTTTCACCATCATCATAGGCATATTATCAATTTTTGTTTACAGAGTGATATTTGGGTAAAATTTGTTAATTTAAGAATTACATATTGAATTTAAAGGAAATTTCTATTGATTATTGCTCTGCTAAAGATAATCTAATGGACCATAGGAGAGAACAATTAAAAATTATGTTGGGTTTTAAAAGGCCTAAGAAAATACCATTTATTATTTATAGTAATATGTACATTATCAATATTGCTTTATCTAAGTAATGTGATACTTGATGATTACTACTGGCAAACTTCTGATAATTTACATACATAACTCTTGAATGAGAAAACCCCATTCTAATTATAGTTTCAAATGTATTATTAGTGTTCATTGATTAAACAGATTTTTATTCTGTGATTTTTGAGAATAAAAATAAATGTGATTGCCTTTATAGTAGGCTCAAAAAATTTATCACAATGTAAATCTTTTTTTCAGACCATGAAAATGTTCACATTATTGAAAGCATAAAACACCATATAGCAGTGAACATTGATATCCTGAAAACTGCATATTACCTAAAAAATGTCTAATTAACATTTATCATTACCTAAAAGCTGGTTTCTCTTAAGCCTTGGATTTTTAAATCTTTCACATTGTAAATTAATTATTGGGATGGGTTTACTTAAAATGAAAAGAAAAAGCTAACTAAGAAAAATCACTTGGAAAAAAATTTTAGCCAGTGAGGGGGAAAAAAGCCTTATATAGCAGTATTACATGAGAACATGTTTTACATGATGGTAGACATGAATATTATGAAAAATGGTGTTTGGCCCAAGACAAAGGAAAACATTGAGCTTTTCAATAGCATCTAATCAACTGAAATCATATCAATCCATCCAAGATAGGGTGAAAGAATACTAACAAGAGTGATGGCTTCCTGCTGTCAGGAATAATAAGGGAAATAATTGGTGCTATAAACTGTATATTTATTTTGGCCCTATCTACTTTTAATTAAAACATTAATTATCTTCTCCAATAAAATAATATAAATTTGACATGTAATAATTTGTATGCATTAGATAAGGAATATCTAATATATTTATTAGAGAGAAAAAAAATGACAATTTATATACCAGAGCACAATGCCTTTCAATTACAACATACTTAGTTTGTTGATTTAAATCAAATTAAGCAATTTAAACAAAGCAAATTTTGCTTTGTGGAGCTGGAAGACAGCTACTACTACAAGACTGAATTGCTGGCTAAGCATATTAAAAAGTTAAAAGATCAGAGAACATACTAGTGATGTCTTAGATAGTTTAATCTTGATCCCTTCAGACAGCCACTGAAGGATTTTATTCTGGAAACATCCAGTATACCTGTAAGACCCTGTCCTAGCTCATAGTGCTAAACATGAGTATAAAAGAGAAAAGACCCATTTCCTATTCTTGAGTCCTGGGATGTAAATGGCAAGTCAGTGGATCACAGAGGGAGCTAAATTTGCCTGGGGTCCTTAGGAAGGGCATCCTAGGGAGCAAGCCCTGAAGGATCAGCATCAGTTCAAGGACAAAGGGGAGAAGATTCCATCTCCCTCCTCCTTCTCATTCCTACTGACCTGCCTGAGATCAGACCCCATTGCCTCATTTGGAAATTGCTTAATAGCCTCCTGCCTAGTTTTCCTGCTCCTGCTTTCTCCACATCCTGTAGAGAACTGCTATAATGAGCTTTCTAAAATGGAAATAGAATTCTATCATTCCCTGCTTAAAACCTTTCAGTATCTCAATTGGAGGTAATAATTTATCTTTGGAGTAAAGTTCCTACTGCTTATCAAAACATGCAAGGAAAATTCTTTACAATCTGGCCTCAGTTTTCCGCCCCACCTCATTTTTTGTCATCCTCTCATTCCTCCTTAAATTTCCTGAAATGCACCTCACTTGATCTCTGCACTGTTATTTGCACTCTATACCCTCCCTGTTCCCTTTGCCCAAACTACCCTTTTAGGTTTTCTTCATCTGGTTAAGTCAGGCTTTCAGACCCTACTTAGATATTACCTGTTTCTGAAAAAAAAAACATCTCTGATGCCTCCTCAAGCCGCTTCTCAAGCTGGTCTTGGCAACTCTCATTCATGATGGCATAACTCTCAAAGCATAGTAATAACACAAATGGAAACACTGTGTTTCAGCACAATTATGGGCTAGACTCTACTCCGAGTACTTTAAGTACTCTACAAACTCATTTAATCTTTACAACCACCCTCTGAAAAAGAAACTATTATTATCTTCTATTTAAAGATGAGGAAACAAAGGCACAGTGAGAATAACTTGCTTAAATTTACACAACTAGAAATTAGCAGAGCTAGGACTGAAGCCAAGGCAGGTTGGCCAGTGGCCTGTGGTATAGCCGTCATATCACACCGCCTTCCAAAGAAGTCTCTTACTTGAGCATGCATTCATTCATTTGACAACTATTAATGCATGTTGTAATAAGAACATTATTACATATGCCTTGTCTGCCATTAGATATCAACTTCTAGAGGGTATGAAATGTGTTTTGTATTTATTTTTTATTTGTTAATTTTATTAAATTTTGTTTTTATTACAGGTGACCTACAATATAAATATTAGTTTCAGGTGTACAACATAGTGATTAGACATTTATATAACTGACAAAGTGATCACCCCGATAAACCTAACAATATACATAGATATTAGAATATTATTGACTATATTCCCTATGCTATATTTTACATCCTCAGAACTATTTTGTAACTACCAACTTGTACTTCTTAATCCCTTTCCCTTTTTCACCCACCCATACTCCCAACCCTGCTCCCATTTAGTAACCATCAAAATGTTCTCTGTCTATAAGTTTGTTTCTGTTTCGTTTGCTCACTTATTTTGTTCTTTAGATTCCACATATAAGTGAAGTCATATAGCATTTGTTTTTCTCTGTCTGACCTATTCCACTTATTATGATACCCTCTAAGTCCACCTATGTTGTTGAGGATGGCAAGATTACATCCTTTTTTATGGCTGAGTAATATGCCATTGTATATATGTGCTATCCCTTCTTTATTCATTCATCCATTGATGGACATTTAGGATGCCTTCATGTCTTGGGTATTATAAATAATGCTGCAGTGAACACATGGATACGCATGTCCCTTTGAAGTAGTGTTTTGAGTTTGTTTGTTTGGTTTTTTTTTTTTTTTTTTTTTGGATAAATAACCAGAAGTGGGGTAACCGGGTCCTTCTTTGTCTCTTGTTAATAGCCTTTGTTTTAAAGTCTACTTTGTCTGATATAAGTATTGCTACCCTAACTTCTTTTTTATTTCCATTTTCATGGAACAGCTTTTTCCATTCCTTTCCTTTCATGCTGTGTATGTCATTCAATCTAAAGTGAGTCTCTTGTAGGCAGCATATATAAGGATTTTATTTTCTTATTCATACTGCCATGCTATGTCTTTTGATTGGAGTATTTAATTCATTTACATTGAAGGTAATTGTTGATAGATATGTAGTTATTGCCACTTTATTATTCATTTTTTTCTTCTTTTTCTTTTTCTTAAAGAATTCTCTTTCATATTTCTTGCAATTTTGGTTTGATGGTGATGAACTTCTCCAGTTTTTTCTTATCTGGGAAGCTCTTTATCTGTCCTTTGATTCTAAATGATAGCTTTGCTGGATAGAATAATCTTGGTTGTAGGTCCTTGCTTTTCATCACTTTGAATATTTCCTGCCAATCCCTTCTGTCCTGCAAAGTTTCTATTGAGAAATCAGCTGACAGTCTTATGGGAGCTCCCTTAACTGTTATTCTCTTGCTACCTCTAAGAGTCTCTCTTTGGTTTTAACCTTTGACATTTTAATTTTAATGTGGCTTGGTGTGGGTCTCTTTGGGTTTATCTTGTTTGGGACTCTCTGTGCTTCCTGGGCTTGTATGTCTATTCCCTGTACTAGGTTAAGGAAGTTTTCCATCATCATTTCTTCAAATGGGGTTTCCATTCCTTGCTCTCTCTCTTTTCTTCCTGGTACCCCTACGATGCTAATGTTGGTAAGCTTGATGTTATCCCAGAGGCCTCTTAAACTATCCTCATTTTTTCATATTTTTATCTTGCTGCTGTTCTTTTTGGGTTATTGCTGTTCTCCTTATCTTCCAAATTGCTAATTGATCCTCTGCTTCATCTAATCCACTGTTGATTCCTTCTAATGAATTTTTTATTTCAGTTTTTGTATTCTTCATTTCTGACTGCTTCTTTTTTAAGTTTTCTATCTCCATTTTTATGTTTCTTATTTCTTTGTTGAAGTTCTCACTGAGATCATTGAATATCCTTATAAGCAGTGTTTTGAACTCTGTATCTGGTAGGTTGCTTGTCTCCAATTTGCTTAGGTCTTTTTCTGGAATTTTGTTCTTTTTTTTTTTAATTTAGGACATGTTTATTTGTCTCCCCATTTTGATGGCCTTCCTGCATTTTTTTTCCTACGTATTAGGTAGAACTGCTATGTCTCCTAGTCTTAGTAGAGTGGCCTTATGTAGTAGATGTTCTGTGGGGCCCAGTGGCAGTCTCCCTTGTCACCTAAGCCAGGTGCTGCTGGCATGTCCCTTGTTTGGGTTGTGTGTGCTCTCCTGCTGGAGTTGAGCTTTGATTGCTGTTGACACATCAGTGGGAGGGATGGATTCTTGAGCTGATTGGTTGTGAAGACTAACCATAACTGCAATGGAGCATCTCTTGTACTAGGGCTCACCCTATGGAACAAGATTTGCTTTAGCCAGGCTCTGGTGCCAGCCATATCTGCCCTTTGGGTGTGTCATTTGTGGAGGTGGTTGGGTGATGCTCTGATGTGGTCTGAAGCTGGCTACCAGTGAATTGGTTCTGGAGCCTCTTGGGAGAGGAGCTCTGGTGCAGACCAAGGTCAGTTGCTGTCTGTGCCCTACCTAGGACCACTTGGTATGAGCTACAAAGTGATCTGCAGATGGTTGCCACTTGTGCTGGGCTTGGAAGTGCCTGCAACAGGCTGAGCTGTGAACTGAGGCCAGCTGCTGTTAGCGCTAGGCTTAGGGCTTCTCGGCAAGAGGTATGGGGTATGCTGATGCCAGATGCTGCTTGTTTGGGTTTTGTGAACTTTTGAGAGATTTTAGGAAGGTCCTCGGCATGAGCCAAGACAGGCATTTTTGTATGGAAAAGTGACTTGCAGCAGACTGGGTAGGCCCACAAGTTGGGTGTGTGTGTGGTTTTTTTTTTGGAGGGGAGGGGTCTTGGAATCACTGGAGTGGAGCAAATGATGTTAGATAAGGTGATAGAGAATCAGCTATGGTGCCCATCTGTGGGTGCAGGCTGGATGGGGAGAGGGTTCAACAAAGGAACAATGGGTTCTGCCAGCACTTCTGTCTGGGAGAAAGCTGTTCCTCCAGCCTATGCCCTGATGCCACATATGTCCCTGGTGCCTTTCAAGCTACTGTCCTATTGCTGGAGCTCAGAGCGAATGAGTCTGTCAGTGAATAAGTTTGAGTGTGGGCGCTTTAAGAGGAATGCCTGGGACTCCTGCTGCCCTCTGTCTCATTTAGACACAGTCTCCACTGGTTTTTACAGTTATAAGTTGTGGGTACTTCTCTTCTTGGCACTAGAGCCCTAGGCTGAGGTGCCTGGTATGAGGCTGGGACCCCTTCCTCCTCAGAGGCGACTTCTGCATCCGTATATCTCCCAATTTTTAACTACCGCACACGAATGTGACACCAGCTCGTTCCTCATCTTTGCCCCTTCCCTCAGTCTCTAATGTGGCTTCTTCTGTATATTCTTAGTTATAGTAATTCTGTTCAGCTAGACTTCAGGTAATTCTCAATGGTGGTTGCTCTGTAGTTTAGGTGTAATTTTGAGATTATCTTAAGAAGAGGTGAGCACAGTGTTTATGTACTTCATCATTGTGACTCAAGATTGTGCTTTTTATTACTGAATGTCTAAAGCATTTCACAATATCTGGTACATAGTATGCACCCAGTATATGTTTATCGAATGAATAATAAAACAAAATAGTCTGATAGGTGTAGGAAAAGGAAGCCACCCAGGTATTCAGTATAGCTAAGCCATGAAGCTGGGAGCTTAAGTGTATCGGCTCATAAATGGCTCTCTGTTACATGCTCAGGAGCTTAACCATTGTAGGCAGTGGGAAGCAGGAGAGCGACATGAATAATTGTGTATTAAAAAGAAAATTGGGAGTGGGGTGAAATGGGTTGTAAAGGTTAGGACTAGAGCCAGTGAAACACGGTAGTGGGATACTGTAGTCATCCAGGTGAGAGCAAAATTTCACGGTAAATTTAAATTCTGTCTTGGAGACCAGAAGATGTAGATATGTTAGAGAAACTTAAGAGAAGGTGTCATGTGGGGAGTGACAGTGGGAGAAGACCCAGGGTGACTGGGTGGCTGTTGATGCCAGGAAATGAGAAAAGAAATGAAGAAATCATTAGAATTGTTTGGAAGAGAAGATAATAAATTGGGTTTCAACATACTGGCTCTGATAAGTTGATTTCAATCCCACAGGGCTCTCTAGCAGCCTGCTGAGAAGAGAGGCAGATTTGAGAGCTATCAGCATACTGATGCTGAAAGGGGAATATAATCATCCAGGGAGAGTCTTGGGGGAGGGGAGGAAGGGGCTGAGTGTAGAATGCTAGTGACTGCACAAGAGAAGGAAGAAGAGGGAATTCTGGAGAAGGGGCAAGCTTCAGAGGTGGGGTAAACTCAGGGAAGACATTTCCACATGGTGGAGATGTTCAACAGGGACCTGCAAGGGATGAAGTCAATAGGGACAAAGGCTTCTGAGGGAATGCAAGGGATGAAGTATGAAAAATAGCTTTAGGTTTTTGCAATTAGAAGGTTATTGGTAGTTCAGATAAATTAAGATGGTTTCAGAAGAGGCCAGACCACTCGAGGCTGCCTTGTAGTATGGAAAATTCTTGCCCAGACTTTGGAGTGAGTCAAGGGAAAGGAAATTATTGTGAGTTGAGAAGCAAAATGAGCCAGTGTTTAAAGTTGAGGCTTTGGAAAAATCTAGGAATACAGAGAAGGAGAAAAATAGGACAACCAGAGGGGAAAGCAGGCTTAAAGGAAGGTTAGGTTTCTCTCTCTCTCTCTCTCTCTCTCTCATACACACACACACACACACACACACACACACACACACACACACACACACTTTTTCTCAGAACATATGTATATAGATAATAGATAGATAGATAGATAGATAGATAGATAGATATAGATATTGATGGATATAGGCATCCAATACCTTGTAGCCAGAACACCTAGAATTGACAGGTTGGGTTTAGAGCTTGATTCAGTGTGGGAAAATGTACATCATAGGGAACCATGGGGTATCTCAATAAGAACACATTATAGGGGGTAGCTTTATAGTATAGTGGTTAGCACGTCTGCTTTACACGCAGAAGGTCCTGAGTTCACGCCCATGTGGAGCCACAGACCATACCCTGGGTGCGCCTGGGCCCCGTGTGCACACTGCAAGCATGTGGAAGAAGATGCCCTGCATGTGGAAGAAGATAACCTGCCTTTAGAGATGCAGTTCTTAGGGGGAAGCAGCAACATTCATGGATCAGGGGTGGAAGTGGGGGAGGGGAGGAATTGAAGAAGGGGTAAAAAAGATGTTACAAAAGGATATATTGTGAGATTTGGACCTATATTTCATGATTTTGACTAGAGTTTAAGAAAGTGGGGCTTTGCTCTGGATTGAATGTCATCAGGGAATAAGGGTAATACTATGACTAGGGATCTCAGTAAATCTTGTTTAGAGGGAGGGAAGACGAAAGCAAGGCTAAAGCTGTAATTAACCAGGAGAGGGGGGATTCCTGGCATATTGAGAGTTGGACAGTGTTCTGGTTGTACCTGTGTTTATGGATGATTATGAAGTGTTCCTATCTTGATCCATAACCATCACAGAGTGGCTTTGTCTGAAGCTGATGTTCTGTGAAATTGTTCATGTTCAACAGAAGAACAATAAGCCCAGCTATGAGTGCTAGGTCAGCTCCTGGACGCTAGCATTTTAATATTTTTAAATTTTCTTGAGGCTGAGGAGAGAATGCTAGTGGGCAGTCATTTACTTTTGTATTTATTTAGGCTTTACAAGGACTTTGGAATCGCAGTCAAAGTATGTCTGGCTCTAGGCTTTGTGTGACTTTACTCTTGAGTTCCTGACATAAAGTATAGACTCCGTAAATGAAAAAAGGAAGGAATCACTTCTAAGAACTGAAAGAGAATTCTAAGTTACAGCTCCCATGTTTCCTCCTGTGTGAGGACTTGCCTAACTCTTCTTAATATGACTGATCTCTGTCATGTCATAATTGTGTATTTAAATACTCATGTCCCCCCACTGGAAGCTTTTTGAAAGCAAGAGCTCTGGCTTAATTTTTTGTTTTTCTTAACATTTAACAATGACTGGCATAATGCAGACACTCATAAATATTGGCTAAATATTCACCTTAAACATTTTAATATTGAAGAATCGCTGCCCATTCTCAAAAATCTTCTTTAACCCCAAGCTTTGCCACGGAACACTGATAGTGTGGCTGTTACCAAAGCAATGTTCTTTTTTTTTTTTTTTTTTTTTTTTTTTTAAGGCAAGGCAACCCCTTGGTTAACCTCACCAGATTGCAAGGCCCTTGTCAGCTTACAATCCCTTATTTTTTATTTTTTACACCTGCAGCACCTGGTTTTCCTATGTGGTATCCCATCCAGGTACTAACCAGGCCCGACCCTGCTTAGCTTTTGAGATTAGATGGGTTTGGGCTTGTTCAGGGTAGCATGGCCATAGACCCAAGGCAATGTTTTTTATACCGACCTTAGGTTGAAAAATGTATGAACCATCATGTTAAGAAATCTGAAAATTGTTCATAGATTTCCGTAAACACTAATGAATCTTGAGACATAAACCAGGTTCAGGGATTTTAGGTCTTTGCCTTGAATCCTGAGGTCTCAAGTAATTGTAAACACGTCTTCAGCCTAGTTCATCTTATGTGTCACAGTAGACAAGGAACCAGGTATTCTCAACTTCACTCTGGGATGGGGCTGGGGAGGTACTATATAATAATAGTTTAGTTGTTTCAAAAGTGGGAGATACTTAGGTTCATTGCCCAGCAGTAGAAAACAAAGGAGTGAATTTATTTAACATTCAGTACTCAACAGGGATTACTGAATGCCTACCATGGGCTAGGACTGTTCTAGGCTAGATCCTGAGATACATGAGTGAATAGAGCGAAGATCCCTGCTCTGCTGGAGCCTGCATTCCAGTGGAGAGGAGATAATAAATAAGATATAATAAATGATTAAATGTGATACCCTGTTAGAAGGTGAAAAATGCTGTAGGAAAAAACAAAAACTAAATAGGGGAAGACTACACGGTTGGGTAGAAGGGGAAGAGTCAGATCGCAATTTTAAATTGGGTGGCAGGTAAGTCAGGCAAGTCTCACTGAGGGGGCATCAGAGCAAAGAACAAGAAAGAAATAAGGGAGTAGCTGAGTGACTATCTGAGATTGTCCAAAATGTCACTAAGTGATTTTAAAGGAAAACGTGGTAGTGTTTTGTGAACTATTATTGGAGGTGATCAAAGCAAAAAATAGAGGTAATTCCAGAATAGACTGAAAACCTGACTGGAACTAGAGGAAATCAGTCTTTTGCAGGAATTATTATTGAACAATCTAGAGAGAGCTATAGACTCAATTCATAGCCCTCGGAATCACATAAAAGGAGTCATGTTGAAAATGTTAATATGAGTGTGGTATATGTAGACTGAAGGTGAGGAATATTTGAATTTATGCTCTGATCTTAGAACTATAGATTCCTTATCTGTAGATTAGTGATGAAGCCAATAAAGTCAACTTGACAAAATATACACTACTCATAAGTGGCTGGACTAGAATTTCAAAATCTAGACTCACAGTCCAATGTTGGTTCCATTATACCAAGTAGTTCTTTAAATTTAAAAATATTAAACATTAAAACCCCCAGGAACCACAACCTTAATAAACAAGATCATCACTACTATCTTAATTCCCTGAACACGTAGGAAAGAATACACACTTTTTGAAATCCTTATAAAACAAAAGAGGAGAGTGCAAAGCTGATATGAGTGTGTCAGCTTGGCTCCTGCTCGTCCAGCAGTTTGCACAAATCATGGTGGAGGCCAGGGCAGGGAGAAGAATGGTGCATATATATATTCAGTGGCCTGTGAGCTTCTTGGCATACTTTCTTCAAATACATACATTGATTATTTAGCAAGGCCAGATGGTAGGCTTAAAGGCTGACAGTAGTGCCCTGTAGTGTCCCCAAAGGGTGCATGTCATTTATAAACCATGCTGGAATTCTCTGTTGTTGGGATGACGGAAGTGGATATAACCAAAGGCAAATGTTTTATGTCAGGAGGAAAGGGGTCAGGCTTACAGCTGGAGCAGAAAACCTTGGCTGCTTTCTTCCAGGCTCGGCAGTTTTTCTGGCGTTTATCACCCTCAAAACAGCGAGTGGTAGAAAGTGTGGCTATGTTCTCTAAGGGCCATTGGATCATAGTGATAAGCAAGAATTTCCATCATTCAGACCCCAAACTCTTTAGACTTTTTAAATCCTTTTATAATAAGGATTGGTGAAATTTTATTTAAACTGAGATGGAGGGGGATAAAAAGTCAATAAGCAAGTCCACAAAATGAATGAGGTGTTTAATCTACCTAGATATTTTTTAGCGCTTTAAGAATACCTTGTAATGTAAAGTGATAGATATGTAAATTAGCTTAATAGTGGTGATTATTTCGTGATTTATACATATATTAAAATATCAAGTGGTGCGACTTAAGTATGTACAATTTTTATTTTTCAATTATACCTCAATAAAGCCGAGCAGGGTCAATAGCTTTCATACCCGAATATCATCTTAATTGTACATCAGATTTATCAAAAGATTACCTTGGCTATCCTTGGTTACTTGGTAGCTTATATGACTAAATATCTTTCCAATACCCTGAAATGCAATTTTTTTATTAATTCGGACTGAACATTTTAGAATTGACTATATAGTCAGAATTGGATTTTACCATATCTACTTTAATAGTTGAAATGAAAAATAGTGAATGATGTGTTTCACTTGAATTTGCCCAATGTTAAAACTTTTGCTCTTCAAAGACATCTGGTTTCCCCATGGCTATTTTGTAGTTTGCATTTTACTTTAGCAGTTGCAACTGCTGTTACTGACAACCCTCCTGTGCTTTGTAATTTACAAACAAAGGGAGCTAAATTAGGAGGCTCAGGTAAAACCAACCAGGAACCTTAATCTTGCTTCAAGATCTCACAAATTGCTCAATAGAGGGAGGAACTGAAGTCCTCCTGGGGCAGTAGCTGGCAAAATGTGTCCTTAAGTGATCCTTACAACAGACAAGATTAAGGGGAATGATAAAGAGCCAGCTCCTGACTCCTGACTCCGGGGCCACAGTAAAATTTCTTGCTACTGGCAGTAGGCGGGTCTGACTACTTTTTTAATTTTCTAAAGAACAGTATTTTGGACTGGTGCTGTTTTTCTCAACATGATTGAACATAGATTTAAACAGCTTTCTTTTCAGTTCTTGGGGCTATATACATTTCCACTTGACAGCTTTATCTAGTGCAAAGACAAAACACCAAGATTTATGCCAGAGAAAAATTGACATTAGTTGTTTTGGATGCCCATAGAAGTACATTTTCTACTCATGCTACTGTATAATCTACTGAATTTCCCCATATTTTGAAGGCAAAGCCTAAGTTTGGATCTGTATAATTACTTGAGGAAGGGAAGGAAATCTGTAGTTAAACACACAATAAATTTTTATTTTATTTTGGCTTGTGAAATATTATTTCATACAACCTATTAATCCAACCTTATTTTTACACTTGGAGATTCAGTTGTCTGATGTAATAATTAATACAGATTTTCACAATTGTATTCTTAAGAACTGGAATTCATTAGTATTAATTAACACATATTGTGCTGTGTCCTTAGTGGGCATATGTGGAACAAACAGTGTACCTGACACATATGAGTTGTGTGGCAATATAAGGTAGTTTCACATTCTTTCCTTTAATAGCTTATAATATAGATATTCTACCCCAAACATAGGAGAGAAAGATCAAAACACATTTATAGAAAAGTAGAAACCCAATGGACTAGCATTCCTCTCACCTCCTCCGAGGCTTTGCTCAACAGCTTTACCCTTTCTTTTCCGAATCATCAGCTTCTTTCTCTTTACCAACCTCTCAGAGCTTAAGCACACCAAGGCTATTACTACTTTGAACAAGAACTCCCTCTTTGATTGAGAATACTCCTCTGGCCATCATTCTCACTCACATTCCAGCCTCTTGAAAGAGCAGTGTGTGTTCCCAGGCTTTACTCCTAACCACCATCTGGCCTCTGCTGCCAGCACTCCATAGAAATCTTCATGCTCCAGGTCATCGATGACGTGCTAAGTGTCAACCAATCTAAAGGACTCTAGTCCTCACCCTGCCTGACTTTCCTATTTCTTCTCAGTTTCCTTCATGAGTTCCTATTCTTCCCATGTGTACATTTTGGAGTTGGCAGTGATTTTGTCCTGGGACTTTTGAATTCTGTATTGTCTCAGGCGATCTCAGTTACATCTGTGATTTTCATCTCCTGAACTCTGTCCATTTTCTTGGTGCTTACTCAGAGAGTCAATAATGCCAGGTGGTTGAGAGCAGAGTCTAGAGCTACCTACCTTAGGTTTTGAACTTCTGTTCTGGAACTTTCTAGCTGTGTGATCTTTATGAATCTCAATTTCCTTACTATAAAATAGGGAAAATAGTAGTACCTGCCTTTTTGATTGTTTTATACCATTCCCAAGAGCCTGGCACAATATGCTATGCCCAGAAAGAACAAAGGAAAGTTGTTACAATTAAATGTAATAATGATGCAAATAGGATATTGACTAGCACGCAAATATCCTATAAATGTTAGTTATCATTATTATTACCAGGTATTTACATTTGGATGCCATTAGGTAACTTGAACTCAACATATTCATAACGGAACTTGATTTTTCCCCAAATCTGGACCCCTTTATTACAGTTCTGGTTAGTGACTTAATCAACCCAATCACTAATGGAGAACTAGATAACCTTTCTTTCTTCATTCTTTTCTTTCGTCCCTGTCTATACCCAATATGTCTAACACTAATATGTCTTCTTAATATTACTTAAACCAACAGTTTTCTTTCTACACATACAGCCATTTCTTTAGCTCAGGGCTTCCACACAGATATCAAAATGTTCTTAAACACAAACCTCATTTTTTTTACTGCCAGCCTCAAACCCTATAACTGCCTTCATTTGCCCCATTTAGTTTGGTTTTCAAGGCCCTCCATAATCTGACCCTGCCTCTCTCCAACCTCATCTCTGCATTTAGGTTCTCTGCACACTGTCCACCCTTGCCAACACCAAACTCTCTACTTCAGCTGTAATAAGCACCGACTTCATCAAAAATGCCATCCTGTCTCCTCTTTCTGTAGCTTATCTATGCCAATTCCCTTCCCTCTAGTACCCTCCTCATTACCTCTTCCTCTGTTTTGCCAATAAAATTGTACTTATTCTTAAAGATCCATCTAAAATCTCTCCTCTTCTGTGTTATTTATTTGTTCACTATTCCACCTTATACTTGCTAGTTGAATTTAGTTCACCATATTGTTACTGGCTGGGGCGATCTGAACTCCAGCATTGCCCTAGTAACACTGGGGATCTTTGGTTCTTTTTGCTGATGCAGAGATAATTCCAGCTTAGCAAAATTTAGAAGGAGCAAGATTTATTAAAACTATATCTTAGAAGGAGTTGAACCACACTAAGGAAGGCCTGCAGCCTTGTGGTATTTGGGTAAAAAGATAAAAGATAAAAGACAGTACACTCCAAGGAAGGAGTGGGTATTCAGTGAAAAGAGCTGTAACAACACAGAAGTGGGAAAGTCTGTCTATATTTGGGCCATAATGGAAGTGTACAAGGGCTGTACTAGATGATCTGCATGTGAGGTCACCTTGACTGACAGTTGGCCGCTATATAACCCTTTGCCTAATGCATATGTGCTTACCCAGAATTCAGTCTGTAATAGTTAGATTCATTAACTTCTAGGCATAAGCATGATATTATAGTGATGGTATAATGAGGCTGAGATTATGGCAGGTTGGTATAGTACTTTCTGTGCAAGCAACTGTGGCTGGTTGAGCCAGTAGCTTTTTTTTTTAGGAGTTGGATTAATTTATAATCCTAAAAGGGAGGTGTTTCTGGGTGGTCCTTAAGGAATGTCTTCAAGGGAGGTTTCTGTGGTTAAAGAGCTGGGCTTTCACTTCTGTCTCTCATGCCTTCCTAATTACCAAACAATATTACATTGTCTTATGTTAATTTCTACATGTATTTTCTACTGCATTTTGAACCCCTTGATCCAGCAGAGACTGGATCATTTTTATATTCACAGAATCTGCACTCTAATATTAGTAGAGGGAATAAATGAACTACCAAGAGCAAGTGTACCTTTCTTAAATTGTCTAATCACTATTATTTTTTTAATTGCCAGCAAACTTATACCTCCTGCTCCTCTAGAACTATTTCTACAATCGTATTTAGGCATTGTGCACTCCTTCTGCATAGATGGACTTTTTTAGGAGTAGCCTTACAAAACTCACGGTTGGACAGATGTTATTTCAAATGATGTTCATTGTATTACTCAGTGTCCCCTTTCTAAGAAACCACAGGAGAAACTTTACTCAGGTCTCTGCATCTGAAATAGCTGCTCTTTTCCTAAGTAATATGTGTGTTCTTTTGTTATGAACTCTTCAATTTATGTAACTTTAAAGCTTCAGAACCAAACTTAAGATGTCATGGTATTCATGTTGCATACACTGAATTGGGTGTGTTTTTTTTTCTGAACATTACCTTTCGCTTACTAAATATATTTTCTCTATTATCTCCAATTATTTAGAACATCTCACAGACTATAATTGATAATTTGTCCTTATAACACTGGCAAGAGAGCACTTGCTGTGCTTTGTAGATAGAAATGGAAGATCAGAAAGTTTCTGTAAACATAAACAGGAAGTAAACACCTCCAATTCTATATTAGCTTCTATGATTTCTTTTGGATATTGGCGCTCACAGTTATGCTTTTCGTAATTACATTCTAATAGCTCGAATCATTGGCTATTTTATAGTAAATATTATTAACATATATCATTATATGGTTTCTCAATATTAAATTGAAGCAGAAATTCTATCATCAATTAAATTTGTCCAAAATACAAATTACATGTTGAAAGAAAAGCTTCATTTCTTAAAAAGCATATCTGTGTTTACACCCTTTCAGAAGTAGAGCCCACCAGCATCTCATGAGGTCACAGTGGCCTAGAATAGCCACATTAGAATCTGGTTATGTTTAATTTCCCTAAAGATTGTTCTTTGGACAAAAGCATTTTTCTTTCAACTGACTTATTTTGGAAAGAAACTTTTAAGTACTCATGTAACTCCAAAATATATTACAGCCAACTTGTTCAACAAATTATTTAGTCCAAAGAATAGAGATTTCAATTTGCTGGGCATAAAAAAAGAAGGATGCCTAAAAAATGAATTGAGGGAGTGGTTAATGAGCTCTCTGTAATATTATTGATTACTTAAATTAAAAGAAAAAAGGGCTTCGAGTCAGACAAGCACTATACATATGATGACAGGCCCTTCTTACAAATAACAGTATTATGTTATGGGAACCATATCTCCTAAAGCATTGTAGAATTCAAAGGCCCTGGTAGTTTTGCCTCAGGTATCTCTTCACCTAATTTGAAATTCAAATATATAAAACTTCCAAAGCTAAATATGACAAATTAGACATGGTCCGTGAAGTTACCATTTAATGAGCTATGAACCTAGATTTTCATCTCCCCGGGAATAATTTCTTTATTACTTTTTGTATTTTATTACAATAAAGCACCATTTGACCTTCAAGTATGATAATTAAGCTTCTAAAAATGTTATAAATTTAGAGTGAAAATAGTTCTCCCTGTATTCAGGAATATACTTACAATCAGTATAAAAGATTACTTAATATTTAACGACAGCTAAATTATACACAGAACCAGCAATATTAGGAAGCATTTTTCCTCTTCCCTTCCTCTCCTATTTCCCATCTCAATTTGATTTGTGTTTCATAAGAACTTATCATCTCGCACAGTATAAAATCAATGAATCAAGAGCAAAATTAAAATATATCTTTATAACCTACAAATGAGGAAACAGTGAACTCTTTTGGGTAAGATTTATTCTCATTATAAGCTGTCAACAATGAGATCTTAAACAGTAAAACTTATGACTGATTATTTTGCCATGCTCATGCTCTCACCTTTTCTGGGGAGATTTCCATACATTTTTTTTTAAACTTTGCCTATGACATGAATAGAAGTTTTAAGTGAAAAATCAGAATCCAAAACAATATACCATTTGATTTGTTGTTGAATTAGTTTTAAAAATATTACTGTGTGGCAATTTTTAAAAAAATCTTAGACGTTTGAGAACTTGAAGAAGTGAAATTCACAAATGGAGCAGAGGAGAGGAAGTGCAGCTATTTATTGGCCTGTAGCCTGAGCATATATGGTTTTTTAGTAACATTTAGAGGTAGGAAGGAAAATCAGGAATATCATCATCATCAAACAGTAATAGTGATAATAATAATAATAATAACAACAACAGTAATAATAATGACAACACTAATAGTGCTACTAAGAAGAACAAGAAGAAACCTTGTGCTAACATTAGCAATAATTTGCTAAAGGTCTACCAATATCTGTCAATACTTACTCTCCCTTTCTTAAGCAAGACTGTGAACCCCAGTTAGAGATACATTTCTTAGTGTCCCCTGAAGCTTCCTGTGGCAAAAGAATTAAGTTCTGTCCATAGGAAACTGAGCAGAAGTGACCTGGGTCACTTTCAGGGCTGGGTTATACCTCTAAAAATATAGACATGCTTCCCTGGCCCTTTACCCTTCTAGCTGCTAGAACAAGTGCTATAGCAGCTATCTTGGCCCCTGAATATGGACTCTATATGTTGTACACAGCAGAATCCTTCCACCAGCCCTGGACCACCTACCTCCAGACTGTTTTGTGACTGAGAAATACACTTCTAGCCATTTCAGCCACCCGCAGTTTGAGGTACTTTGCCATGGAAACTTAGTTTATACTCTAACTAAAAGAGTTAATTTCCCATGGGCTGGAGTGGGGTCCCTTTTGAGAAATGATATCCTCTCTGTATTTCAGTCACAATCCTAAATGCCAGATTGGAAATTAGAGCTGATTAGATTGTATGTTCCTGTGAGTAGAGATTCTGTTACCATTTTGGAAGGGTGATTTGAACTCTGTTGTTGCCCCAGTAGGCATTTTTCCTCAGTTCTTCTCTGCTGACACAGCAAAGAATTACAGGTCAATGAGATTTAGAAAAAATTTATTGAAAGTACATTTTAGAAGGAGGTGGGCCACGCTAAAAAAGGCTGTAGCCCTGTGTAATTTGGGAGTGAAAAGATAAGACAGACTCCACTCCAAGGAAGGAGTGGGTTTTCAGCAGAGAGCTATAATATTGCAGAAGTGGGAGGGTCTGTATTATATTAAGGCCATGATGACTGGTTACAAACATGTTGCTAGGTGACTGGCACATGAGGTCATTTTGATTGACACTTGGCTGCTGTGTAACACTTTGCCTACTGCACATGTGCTTACCCAGAATTCAGTCTGTTATCATTAGATTCATGAACTTCTAGGCATATGTATGACATTATAATGCTGGTATAATGAGGCTGAGCTAGTGGTTAGGGTAGTACCTTCTGTGCAAGTGTCTGTAGCTGGTTTAGCCAGTAGCTGTTACGGCCTTTATACTCTAGGATTTGGGTTAATTTATAATCCTAAAAGGGAAGTGTTTCTGGGAGGTTCTTAAGGAAGATTTTCAAGGGAAAGTTCTGTGGTTACAGAGCTAGGCCTTCACTCCTGTTGCTCATGCCTAATTAACTACCTAACAACTCTGTGTTGTATCTCTCTGTACCCCTATATCTTGAACAATGTCTAACACAAATGTGTTCCAAAACTGTTAGTTGCTTGGGTACTAATAACATCAGCAAGACATTATGGCTAAAACCATTGTTTTTAGAAAATTCTAATGTTCTAATGTTCTCCTATGTTTCCTCCTCTCTTAGTCACTTTTACATATACTGTCAACTTCATTTTATCTTACTTTTCACTTTCCTTTACATATCTAAGGATTAATTGTACAATTTGCTTTGTTCTAAAATAAATATGAGGCAGCTTACCAAAAAAAAGGCAATCGAACAAGGCAATCAAGTGGAAAAATTAAAGGTGATGACAAATGAGGGTCAGAAAAAATACATCCAGTTGAGATTAGTATGCAACATGAATGCTCTGACATCTTATGTTTGGTTCTGAAGCTTTAAAGTTACATAAAGTGAAGAGTTCAAAATATGAAAAAACACATATTGCTCAAGAGAAGAGCAGCTATTTCAGGTGCAGAGACTTGAGAACAGTTTCTCGAGTAGTTTCTTAGAAAGGGGACTCAGGCATGTTTAAGCTACCCAGACCACTTATATGAGAGGATTCATTGACAGTGTTGTAAGTATATTTTGACATTTTTCAAAGGTTCAGTTTCTCAATTATATTTTCTAAAATATCATAAAATATATTACCATGAGAAAAGAGCTTTCAATTCAATTCAGTATTTTTTAAGAATCTATTACTAGCTTAGGCTGATGTCTTTTGTGGGCATGTTTTCTACCTTTGAGGAACTTATTTCTTCTTGGGAGAAAAGACATTATACAAAGAACAGTTCTGCATGCTGTAAAGCAAGGACTGGACTGTATGATTAAGACCAGTGGTTTTTAAGTTTGGTTTTCTATTAGAATCAGCTGGGGAGGTTTTTAAAAATACAAATTTCGAACATCCATTCTCAGAGATTATGATTCCATGGACCTTTTTAAATGGCCCTCCCCTGATTATGTTGTAAGTAGTTCAATGAAAGATGCCAGGTGCCAAAATAATTTAGAGAAGGTAGATATTCTTTTATTGGGTACAGGCCCTAGTCACCAGAGTTATTTAAAATCAAGTAGATAATTGATGTCACTGCAGAGATTTTATTATACTTATCTAACCATTGTATTGACTAGTAAATATTTCTAATTGATAATGCCATAAAATTTACATTTAACTAACTTATTTCTTAGTATTTTAAAGTTATTATTTTATAGTATTAATGTTATTTTCCCCCTTTCTTAACAATTTATACCATGAACACAGAGAACCCTTTGCAAGGTAGCTACTATTGGACATGGTAAACTACCATAATTTCTCAAGAAACAAAACATATAAACAAACAGAAAACCCTTTGCTACCATTCCCTCCTTAGGTGCTACAAAATCTCATTTCTTATCTTTGCCGTGAACCTTCCTGAAAGAGCAGTCTGCATAGTAGTTGTGAATGTGGCTTCTAAGGCCAAAGTCCCTGAGTTTATTTACAGATTGTACTTAGCACAGTGCCTTGATAACAGGATGTTCTTAATAGATATCAGTTTTACTTGGATTATTTTGATCTGTCTTTCAACCTTCTTCTTTCTTAAAACTCTCTCTTTTCCTTATTTCCATGATGAAATACACTCTTTCTCAGTCTCCTTTAAGAGCTCCTCTTCTACCAGTCCCACAAATACACATTTACCACTTCATTTCACTTCCTTTTTTATACCCCACATTCTCTCTGAGTGACTTGACCTTCCATGACCCCACCACCTCATGTGCGATAATCATTCCTGAATTAATATCCAGTACAGATCCCCCTCCTAGCTCTGTGCTGTCCAGTAGAAGTATAATGAGAGCCACATGTATAATTAAAAATATTCTAGTAGCCACATTTAAAAAACAAAAAATAGATGAATTTAATAATGTATTTTACTTAACATAAAATATGTAAAATAAGCATTTCAATATAAATAATAATATGGCATTATCAATGAGATATTTTACATTTTTTGGTACTAAGTATCTGAAATTTGGTGTGTATTTTATACTTACAGCACCTCTTAAGTACTGGAATACTTAGTCTGTTTTATAAAATTTACGCTTGAAAACTAGATTCACATATCCAAGTGTTCCAAACTACTTAAAGGTCTCCCAGTAACTGAATTGAATATCAAAAATTGTTTTCCTTTAATATCTACATCGACCTTGACAAAATTTGTTCATCTTTTTGTAGAAAAGCTGATTTCACTTTGACACAAAAGTATATAATTACATCTGTACAAGTAAATTTATTTACTCTTGTGTCAAGCTAGTATTATTAACATGAGATTCATAGAGGTATTACATAAACTGAATAGCAATGCCAACAAGTGATTCTTTAAATTTTTCCTGGAGTTTTTTGCAGACATATTAGAAAATGCTGTCAATAACAATGAAAGTCTTCTGCACATTTAATCATGTTAGGAAAATGTGTGAAATCATTATTTATTTGTATTTTAGAGGTTTCCATTTCAGCATGAATTCTCATACTTTTCCAACTACTTTGAGAACAAGGTCTTGCTTTCCTCGAAGCTTCAAATTCAGCTCATTCACATGGAGTGTGATATTGGTGAAGAAACATAAAGCATTGTGCCATGTTTTTGTCATTAATTATTAGGTAATAGGCATTCTTTTTGTTTCAAGGAAATCATAAATTAGAGGTAAGAGTTCAGTGAATCTTTGTAAAACTCCTCTTTGACTTGACCAATAAGCACTGGCACAAAACATAAATGGTTAAATTTTTCTTCTGTTTTTTTTCAAGACTTCCATAAACTGATGATGATGATGAGCATTTGCATGTATGTGCTAACTGTATGTTAACAACTGTATTCATAACACTTTCCATAGAGTCTCTTTCAAAAAACTGAGCACAAGTATTTTTAATGTGTATAATATGTTGGTATGAAGTAGTAAGACAAATGTCAGTTTTTAGTTTTAAAATGCTGTTGTCTCAATTTTTCATCTAACATAGCTGAAGCATTGACTATCATGATGGAAACAAATTTTTTTATATCTAACTGAAATTCTACTTTAACGGATATAAAACATTTTAAAATATCTATACTATGAGTTCTAATTTTTAGATCGTGAATTGACATTTCTTCATTGGTTCGGGGTCTTTCAAGTAAAAAAAATATAACCAAAATATTCATTGGGCAGTGTTCCTTATTTTCAGACTTTCATCAAAGTGCCCTTTCTTAAAATGCATATTTGAACATATTACACTGTATTGTAGTTGTCCTCACAAGACAGTAAACTCGAGGGCAAGGATGGTGCTTTTTCCTTCTATTTTCCTAACAACCAGAATAGCCCCTGGTATGTAATGTGTGCTCAGAAAGGGTTTTGGCCTGTCCATTAACTAGCATGTCACATTTATATCGTATGTTTCAAGGGATACCTGACAAAACTGGAATCATAAATAACTGTCCTGTGTGTAAGAGGTTCTACTTTTCACTTTAAGAATAATGTGTTACTTTTAAATATAATAGCTAAATAGAGAGTTAGATGTCTTATTTTAGGATGTTTATTGTCATTTTCTTCTTACTCCTTTAAAAATGTTCAAGCCATTTTATTTTTATATGACTTAAGTTTTGTAATTGTATTTGTGATTGTTTATTACTGGATTTGCTTTTGTTGCTAATCAGTCATTTCTCCTTTTTTCTCTCTCGGTCCAGCTCCAACAGAGACCACTATGCACCCACATCTAGGTAAGTGTTTAAGACCTCTATGTCACTAACCTTAGTACTAGATCTTCTTGTCTCACTCCTCTGGCTATGTGGGCAGATGATATTGAGCTGAGGAAACTCTGCCCTCTCTAATTTGCTGATCATTCACTGAAATTAGACTCAGGTCCAGAATATGCTTGATCATAAGACTCACCAAGGAGGTGACTGTGCTGCCCAGCTGAGGGCTAATAGAAGGACTTTCGAACTTGATACTACTCTCATCCTTGGGATCCTGTTGAGTGTGACCCTATGACAGAGTGTTCTGTTACTGAATCTTCCACAGTGCTCCTACTCATCATAATTAAATACAGAGGCAGTGGGTGTGAGTAGGGAGGAATTTAGGTCATTTCAGATTTGAGATTTCTGCTCTAATTAGTCCTGAGTTGTGAAAAGAGAAATAATTTGGTCATTTCTTCAAAAATTGAAAGAAGAATGCTTAAATAACTATCTGCTTTGTTTAATGGCACCATGTAATGTTACTGCCACTCATTTTTCTCACAATCTTTTCATAATGCCATGTACTTAGTGGGCTACAGTTCTTGAGGCAGGGTTATACAGTGGATAAGACTATAATTTCTGGAGCCAAACCACCTAGTCTCACCTTCACCACTTGCTAGACAAGTGACATTGAACAAGTTACTTAACCTCTCTTTGCCTCAGTTTCCTCTTTTATAAAATAGAAGTAATAATAGTGCCTACATTCTGGGGTTGTATGAAGATGAAATGATTCATATTTGTAAGGTATATAATCAATGATATAACAGTTTTGGAAATAACTTCATATATGAACAAATAACCATTGAGGCTTACTCATGCCTTTGTAAAAAATTCTCTAGAAAAACAATTATCTTTAGAGTTAAATTTCTCATTTTTTTTTAGTGAAGACTTATTTTAAAAGCAATTTCCTACAATCCACTATTTAATAAGAATGAAAAGAAGTCATCCTAGCTGACTCCAGCCTTCAGACATCTCACTGTGGTACTTGCAGATGAGTCATCTATTTACCTCTTGGTCTTTTCCTTTCAACCTATAAACCCAATTAGTTTATTTTTCTCTTTGGAAAATTTGCTTCGAGAAGGTCTACTTTTATGTAACGCTGCAGCTTGGGGTTCCTCTTCTTTGGCAGACAAACATAAGTGCTTAGAAGCATGCCTTCTGGCAGCAGAGGCATGCTGGTGACCCACAGTGGCCTGGCCCAGTCTCGGCCAGGTTGGGTATTTCGGAGAGCTGTACCCTGTAGGGATTTCAGGCACTGAGTCTAATTGCTCAGAGGAATCATTAAATCACTGCCATGCACAGAATATGTGACAGCGTTCTCTCCAGTGTAACCATGTTCTCCCTGTTATCGTGCCTCCGGCTTTGAATCTAAAAAGCCATTCCTCTCAATATATGCTGATTCACTAGTTGCCAGGACATTATGTGCTTACCTGCTACATAACTGATATAGAGAGGGTGAAGATGGTAATATCACCAAAGCGAATTTAGCAATAGGCTTCCTGATATTTCTATTACCCAGTGAGTTGATTTTAATTGCCTAATGTGTTCAGTGAATTATAGTTTTAGTGAGCCAAAAAATAAAAAAGATACAGTAGCACCTTTGGAGAAAAATTTTTTGGTTATCTTTTGTTAATTTGATCATGATTTATATTTTCCAAAAAGCATGTGTAAACTAGTTCATACAAAATTGTACAGGCCCAGAGAATTTGGATTAGCTGTAGTGAACTTCCCAGGCAAACCATGGAAATCAGATGAAAGAGTTTTTTAGCACTAAATTAATTTTTTACATCTTGAGTAGAAATAATTTATGTTTCTCACAAAACCTTAAAAATGAGCCCACTTACATTGTAGCTAGCCATGACATTGCTTTTACTCATCTACCCTTTATTCAGTGGAAATATCACATGCTCTACAGTTTGTGAAAACATGCTTTGTTCTTAGCATGCCCAGAGTTCTTCTGGAGCTAAAAAAAAAATGGGTATTTAATGTAATCTAAAGTGGAGTGATAGTATATTGAAAATTATGGATGGTTACCTGGCCTTCTTCTTGACTTCCAACATGACTTTATTTGGAAATTTTACTTATTCATGTAGATAATTTCTCCCATGCAACTCTAAGGGGAAAAATGTTAACAATTTGAAACGCATTAAATAAAAAATGAGTGAATATAGGGAATGAGAGAAAGCAAGCCAGGGCAAAAGAGATAGTAGGAAAGAGAAGAGGAAATGGGTTAGTAAATACCAGCAACATTACCTGACAACAAGCACTCAGAATGTTCTTTCCCTGTCTATACTTTAAAGTGAACTAGATACTGAATCTGTTCTGGGCATGTCAAGCTATGACAGACAAGTTTTGTGAGACCTCTCCCTGTAGGTTGGTGCTGACCTTGGCCTTCCTGTCTGTCCTGCTTGGTGACGCTTTGGTAGGGTTTCTCTTTATAGGCTCTAGTTTCCAAATTTCTAGGTGCCTAACAGCAGAGCCTTTACCCTTTCCCTTAGTAGTCTAGGGGCAAAGCAAATATAACCAAATGCTCTTTTAAAATTCAGGTTTAATTAAAAACTATTATTTCTCATAAATGCAACACATTGACCCTTTTGTGTAGCTAAATCTATTGTTTAGTATAATTCTTTTCTAAATACTTTTTTTTTCTTTTAGCTGAAATACACAGTGACAGTATTATCCTACGAGATGACTTTGATTCCTACCACCAACTGGAATTGAATCCAAATATATGGTAAGTTACAGGAATATGCCTCACTTAGGTTTTTTTAATGCCAAAAAGAAAAACTGATGCCGATGCTCCCTTGGAGCCTAAATAAAATTAAATTGCTCTTCAACACTAAGGTATCAGTGAGAATTGTTCAACTAGGGACCTGGGCTTAGTGTAGATTTCATAAACTATTTCTTGACTTAAGCATGGAATCTAGGTGCCTCTCAAAGCCATAGTGTGGTTACATGTTTTTTTAGTTATGCAAGTTCTTTACCTAGATAACATTAAGTTTTAATGTGTCTAATTATTGCATTTATTCCAGGCAAAAGAAGGAAAGTAGTTTATCTGATATGACAGATGATTTGAGTCATACTTCCAAATAACTTCTAAGTCACTGGATCACCTCATTATTATATTCCAATCTCTTCTTTAAAGGCTGTTCAGGTACAACTCTGTGAGATTTCTGAGGGCAAAGAAATAATGAACCAAACTCATTCATTAAAAACTTGTTGAATACATAAATGAATGCATGAATTTGTTGGCAATTGTGGTATTTTTGCTGACTTTGGAGAAATAGATCTGTTGATCCAGAGCTACACTCAGTTTGCACAATTCGAGAGAATATCTGATTGTGGATTTTCTGTAATACTAAATGTTTTTGTATACACAGTTAAGAGTTCAAGATAAAGTAGGATCTGTAATGTAAACTTTTAAGTTGCAAACAAAATTCAAGCACTATTCAAGACTAGAAAGAAATAACTATTTCATCCACAAATATCAGCATATGATATCAATTTCTTTGTTTATTTTTCCTCTGCAACAAATATTGAACAATAATTATTTTAGTCATGTAGTAAATTATAAAGGGGTATGGTTCTTTCTCTCAAGTAGTTTACAGTTTAGAAGAGGAGACACTAATATCATATTTTTTAAAAACTTATACTCCAACATGGAAATCCTAAAGTGTAATTGAGGGTATAGATAACATACTGTAGTTCCAAAAAAAAGAGAAGACCCTGATGGGAGTTTCTTGGAGAAAGTGGCCCTTGATTTGAGAGTTAAAGATGATATATAAGTATAGAGTATTGGTTCTTAAATACTAGATATGGGAACTTTTTGTGTCTTTTCTAGAAATAAGTATAGATTTAGTCAGTACAAATATATTTAAAAAGTCAGACTAGACAGAATCATAGTCTCGTAATTTATATACCATTTAAGAAACAATTTATCAACAAAATTTCACTTCCCTATGAATATCACCTAAATATAAATTATTTGAAATAAATTGAAAACCTTTATTAGGTAAAGGAAAAAAAAAAAAAACTTTTAAGCACTGCTTTTACTCAGAAAAAATTCTCTACTTCTCCTGACATTTGGATTTTTTTATTCTATTAATATAAATGTTAGCAGATGATTTGTATCTTTCAAGGCAAGTTCATTTCTGTCAAGCTAATTCATTTTCTTCAGTGAGTTTTTTTGACAAATACAAAATGTGACTTTTATGTGGTTTAAATTCTGTTGTTTTTTAAATCAATAAAATGTGATTGATTTTGCTTCACTGATCATGACTTTCTTGACCAAAGTTATGGATTTTATGTCCCTTTTATTTAAACTATGGTTTTTCTTACTTAAAAAAAAACTTTTATTAACTTTAAAAAACAATGTACTTCTGTCTTATATCAAATATGCTTCAGAGTAATTTTACTTTGTCCATTATTGCCCACCATCTCTTTCATCTAGCCTCTTTAAGATTTAAAAAAACAAACAATGAAACTCTCATTTGAAAGATGACTGTTAAACAAAAGGTGGCAGGGGTTCTGAGGTCAGGGCAGTATGGTATGACTCTTGAGCTAGGCACTTGCAAGCTGGATATCTTGAAAAAAGCAAAAAGCTACTTCACCTCTGCGAGCCCCATTGTCTTATTAGTACAAGTGAGACTAACACTGCCCTTACAACATTGTTGTAAAGTTTGATAAGCCTGAAAAGGCCTGACACCATGCCTACTGTATTGGAGGTGCTCATTACAAGTTAATTTCCTCCTTCCCTCCCCCACTTACTCTCTCTCTCTCTCCTTCCCTAACTTCCTCTCTTTCTCCCCTACCTGTTCCTTCCTCTCCGTTTCCTTCTTCACTCTCTTCCCTTCTTCCTTTCCTCCCTTCTTTCCTTTCTTTCTCCTGTGGTGTACCTGCACATTGGTTTCCTTGTCTCCTCTAAGCCCAGATAAGAACAAAATTCACTATTATTAAAATAATCTTCAGTCAGTTTATTTAAATGAGTCCCCAAGTCTTCTCTCATTGCATTTGGATGAAAATCAGACATCAAAGTCACTATATCTGTATTATATAATATATGGAATGTAATGAAAATATATTATGACAGATCATAGAAAAGGGGAAAAAGAGAGCATTAGAAGCTTTAAACCCCTTAAAAACAGACACAAACTCCCTAAAGTCAGAAACCAGCACCCAGTAAAATCAGATATCTCAGGAAATATTTCTAATAAAATAACAAAGCCAACTTTGTTTTGTAATTTCATAGACAGTTTTCACTCTCCTGAAATCTCTGTTTGCTTGGTATGCATATTGACGTGTGAGTTTTGTCCCTTATGATGTTGTCTTTGATTCTCTTTATCCCCACTGGATTGGAAACCACTGGACAACTTTGTGGTGATATGGGAAGGAGAATCCTTGCCACCAGCGAGGTAGCTGTGCTGCTGCCACACACCACCAGATAGAAGCAAAGTGCCTGGTGTGCTGCTTGGGGCAAATTTCCTGTGACTAAATCCATCACCAAATCATTTTCCACAAGACAAAAATGTACTACTTTTATGAGGATGCTTTTTTCCATAGGGTTCAAAAAGCATCATGTATATTGTTTAATTTGTAATCTTTAAGGAGAAGTGAAAACATAAATTAAGAAACTAAAGTCATTTTTGTGCAAGGATGGAGCGGTAGATCAGTTTAAAAATTAATCAGTCATAATATTTGCTTCCCTTAACTTTATCTAATGAAATCAACTTTCCTTTCACTTTATTTCATGTAATTCTTGATATCCAAGTTTCTTATCTCATGTATAAATGACTGTACATAAAAATAAGGAACACAAAATAATAGTACTATTATTATGAACGAACATAACAGCCAAATTACTATTCCAAATATGTGACAGAAGTTGGAATAGAACCAAGAAATTTTTACATCAACTCAATATTGAATGTACTATATATTTAGTTTAAATATTAGATTTTATTTAAAAATTATTCAGTATACTTGATGAAAGCCCAAGAATATAAGAAAATAATGAAAGTAACCCTTCCTCCCACTCTATACCTATGTTCCCTTCCTCTAGAGGCAGCAACTGTTAACAGTTTCTGCCATCTTTCCAAAATTGTTTATTCATTCACAGATATAGCAGTTATGAATTCTGTTCACAAACTTGGGTATCAGAGAAATAAAACTTTTTTTGTTCTTTCATAACCCAACTTAATTTCTTTTTATTGTCTCCCTTCTACAAATGATGAACACTTAATTTCAGACAATTTTGACTTGCCTCCTCCCATTTTTCCTGATGTAACTAAATTTCAGAGGACTTACTAGTGCAAAAGTAGGGTAGGTGGGGATATACCTCTGGACCTTTAGTCATCTGTTCCTGTAGATACTGAGTTCTCCCTAGCTCATTAAGTCTTTGGTGACTGGTCCACACAGACAGCTTTCATTCCTGTCCTAACCACTCCATCAGGACAGTGGCTCTGTTTTGAGTCCTGTTTGAGGGCATGGAGGCTGTTCTGCTGCTCCTGGACCTGGGCCATGAGCACTTCTGCGATGCCATGCTGTGTTGTGCTATCATGCAGCTATAGTCCTGCCTTCCTGAGATGCAGAGCATAAATTCCTTTGCTCTTTGCCCCCTCAGATTTCTCTGGGGCTCTGCTAGGGAAGTCCCCACTCTCACAACCGGTTCTGATTGCTTTGTTCAAATGAGAGATGAAAAGTAAAGTTATAAATGAACAACATAACTCCTTCATGGGAATATAGTGCCAGCTCAGGCTTGATGAGAATGAGTCTTCTCCACCATAACTTTGCTGTGATGCTAGGTCACATGCAGATATACCTCTGGGCTACAACACTAATTTCATCATTTCAAAGGTGACAACAAAGGGGTGAGAGAGACTGTGGATGGAGCAACACCAATTTATCAGCACTGCTGACATCTCCCCATTATCAACTGTGTTCAATATGATTGCACAACTGATGATGGAGAGGATCAGTAGTCTTATTCATATATAGACAGCTCTCCAACCAAAAAAAAAAAAGTGGGAAGAAAAACCTCATGTAACTAAATTTCGAAGGAATGTGAGGACTTACAAGTATAATTTCTCTTGTTAACATTTCACTTAAGCATGTGCTAGTTGTATACAAACTACACTTTCATAGTTCCTTTTTATGAATTATACTATTTTAGTATAATATAAACACTGCCAGTATTTATATCATACTAAATACTGAATGGAGATAAATCTCTATTTTTTTAAATGAAAAAATATCTGATAGCCAAAAACTGGGAACACCCCAGGTATCCACCAGCAGGAGAATGGATAGTGACACATCCATACAATAGACTACCCAGCAATAAAAAGGAATGAATTATTGATAATTAAAACAACATGGTTGAATCTCAAAAATATGTTCAATGAAATAAGCCAGGTCTAAAATAGTTCTTACCATATGGTTCCACTTACATGAAATCTAGAATAGGCAAAATTATCTAAAGTAATAGAAATAAGGTAAGTGGTTGTTTCAGAGATGGAAGATTGATTGCCAAGGGGCATGAGGAACTCTGGGGTGATGAACATATTATATATCTTGACAGGGCATGGGTTACATAGATATGTGCATTTATCAAAACGTAAACTGTACGTATTACTCTGTGTGAAAATTTACTCAGCAAAAAATTTCAACAATAATAAAAACAATCAGAAAAAATAAGAAATAAGAGACAATTGTGATCCATAACTTGGAGTTACAAAGAGTACAGAGAGAGTTAAAGAAACTAAAAAGTAAATGAATTCTTAAAAATGATTTAAGTTTTCTTAAGAAGTGTCTTTACCCTCCAAGCAATTACAAAGATAAGGAGGAATATTTGTTTTGCTTAACAGATTATTTCTTTAATGCTTGTTTTCTAAAGACCACAGAAGGCATCCAGAATTATAATGTCACTAGGCTCTGATGTTCTAATGGGAAACATGGCACTATTAGAAAACAAACGTGGTGATAAATGGCAACTAGATGACAACAGATGTTTCCCCTCTAGCACAATAACAGTGTAGAGATGTCCTATTCAGCAGAGATCAGGGAAAAACAGGAGTCACCTCTTAGAAGAAGCTCTTGGATGAGTAAGTCGTGATACCAACAAGGATATGAGACATCAAAAAAAAAAACCAAAAAACAAAAAATGAAACAAATTAAGTTGTTTCAGATTCTGTGGTACATGAAAACCTCTTTCAATCGGTTTATTACAGAAAGCCCTACAATTTACAGCTAAGGAAGCTAAAGCCGTGGCTGGCATTCCATAGGATTGCTTGAATCAAGACTAGAACACTTCCGTTTATATATATAAAAGATCAAGGAAATAGAGATTATAGACTGCTGCATCTGGTATTTTCTTGAAAATACTAATTTATTGGAGCAATTTCTGAAATGTAACAAAAATTAGTTATTTGGCTTATTAAAGTTGATTTTTTTTTGACAAAAATAATTGAACAAAGAATATAAAAAGACTGAGACTTTAGGATGGAGGGTTGAGTTATTCTAGCTGGAGTTTTATTCAGTGATTAATAGCCTAGCCCATACGAGAAAAGAAGTCAAGCAAGAATAAAACTACTTCATCATTCTTTAGTGTCTTAGCGCCCCCATAAATAACAAAAACAGAAAGGACTCTGTTTACTAGCCAAGTGTGAGAATCCCAAGTAAATGCAGTTTCCAGGTAATCAGAAAAAAAGTAAGACCGATGAACAATGTCACTGGGAAAGAAACTAGATAAAAGTACATCCACTTTGCTCAATATCTAGCAGGCCCATGGGCAATAAGCCTGCAAGACTGCTGGGTGACAGGGAGCACTAACCATGGACACGACAGGCCCCATACCACTGCTGAAGGATTTCCAAGGGATTTTTTTTTTGTAATGATGATTACTTAGAAGACATATGACTTAAAAAGCTTTCCTGATGGAAACATGGATCATAAACCTTATTTTTTTTCAAGAGGAGGTAACTAAGGGAAATTGTGAATAATGAGAAAAATCAGGCAAAATAAATATTTTCTCTGATGATGTACCTTTGCCAGAACCTCTAATATATCAGTGTATTTGGGGATTGTGGAATTATGATTTGGTCTATAAGGTTTTATGGTCTAATATTTCAGTCTTCTATGCATCTTTCTCTGCCTTTTCTCTCATTTCCTCCCTCTCTACCTCTTCTCATCTTTCCAATGGTGATCTCACATTCTCTCTTCTCTTGTTAATAGTTTTACTCTCTAATTACAGAACTCTCCTCTAACCTTCTTCTCTTGCTTCCTCCTCCACCTTCCTCCATTTTTCTTGCCATGATGTAATTTCTCTGGGGAAAAGCTTTATCTGCAACAGAAATGTTAACCTGGAGGATCCCACGAATAAAATGAGGTGTGAATCTGGAAGCATATTATTTCTTTCTTTAATCTCTGTTGTAGATGGCAGAAACAAGAGCTCACTCAGTGGAATTAAATGTCAAGTACATTTGAAACAAGTGAGAAAATACTTCTTCAAGCAGCATGTAGTAGAATTCACCATAGTAGGAGGTCAGAATATTGCGTGCAGTAGTAGCATATTAGAAAGGTTATTTTTAACCCAAATCATAGTTGTCATTGTACCTGTTAACAAAGGAGAGATCAAATTTTAAAGCTCCCTAGTGAAATAAGAAGAGTTTTCTTACCTTCCTCAGTAAGAAGTAATGAGAAAGAATGAGCTATAAATGGAGTTCGTCATTTTCACCTTTAGAGCATGTGTTAGCTCCTTAGAAATAAGTCATGATATCATTGAAGGTGATATTCTCAGTCTCACAGAGTGAACTTTTCTTGCGGTTTTTTCCTAAAAACTTTCCACATTTACAATGAAAATAGGATTTTTTGGAGATTTTTTTTAAGCTTGATCTTTCATAAGTAAATAGTCATGTCCTCTTTAATATACAACCTTGTTTCTTTATTTTAAATATGGTCAAAAGTGGAGTGTTCTCGTTGTTAAAGTCTGAATGGAAGGCATAAGGAGCTCTGGTGTCTCCAGAAGTCAGGTGAGTGCCCTGCTACCAAATGGCCCACAGGGTCTCATTTACTTTGGTGGATTCACCAGTCCCAGATCTGGCCTGGCCTTGAAGCTCACATATCAGATTTTGTCAGTACATGCAGTGTGAGCTATACCTGGGGGAAGAGACATGTTTTCTTTGGGACAGAAAATTACAAGAGATTTTTGTGTTCTTTTTCTTTTTTCCATTTTTAAAGTAATTTTTATAATCAGAAATAGTATTAAAATTATTTTAATATCTCCATTCAGAAATGCTGGTGAATAGACACTTCTGGCTTATAGAATGCCAGACTGCTTCTTTTGGAGCTAAGTCCCAGACACTGATTCCTTCAGAGGCAATAAATTATGGACAGATAATACAATGTCCTCAGTCATAGGGACAAATGGCATGCATTTCAAATGAGAATTTGATGGTAACTGATTGTCAGTGAGTTTCCAGGTGATTAACTTGTTTCAGCAGAGTGCCTGGTGAAAGGCTGAGTGACTTCACTCTAATCTAAAAAGAAGAATGAGCCATGTAATTAGACTGCTCTTGAGAAAATATTTCAATTATTTATTTATTGTTATCAGGATGATGTCACCATCAGCCATTCATAAATCTCTAGTTGTGAGAAGGAGCCCAATTTTCTCATCCATCTTTCTCTTTCCTGCATCCTAAAAGTCCTATGTGCATCACTGCAGTACATAGGGACCCTGTACTCCAGGACATTTCACTTTAGCTTCCTTTGTGCCTCGTGAAGGGGTGCTTTGACATGTTTTCCAGCCTAATAATTTAAAAATCAGGATTAAACTCTACAGTATAAATACTCATCACATATATTTCTTTATCCCAGACAGAAACAAAGATAGAAAATTGACACCCAGATAACAACTTTCAAATTGCCAAGGAAGTTGTCATAGCGAAAACCAAAACCTTGGTTTAAAGCATTCCTTTCGTTTATGCTTATAGTTTGACCCTAGTTGTGTTGGTCAACAAGTTCCTGTCTTTATATTTACTAATTCTTTGTTTTTGTTAGTGAAAAAAATGATAGTGTATATATAAAAGAGTTACCTGAGGTTGTACATAGGCTAAGGAATATTAAATTTAATTATGTACTCCAGTCCAGTGAATTCATTCTTCACTTTTTCTATGAAGTCCATGACATTTTTCTTATTTTTGTACATTTTCACTAGCAAAACAAAATCCTTCTATTCTATAAAGGAAAAAAAGAAATTTTAAGAAACATTATTGTAGCTTTTCAAAATAAACCCTGACAGTAAAAATGATGACATTTTTAAAAATGCACATTGTTTTTATAGAATTGGCATTCTTTTCCCTTACTGACTGAAGTGGCAAGTAATTGGAAAGGGAGCCAGGGAACCTGAATTCTAGTCCTGTTTCATCGTTTCTAAAATGAGGGACAATGAGACTCGGTGATATTTCAGGTGCCCTCTAACTCGAACGTGCAATGATCTGTGAACTTTAGTAATAGACAAGCTTTATGTGGAACCTGAGCATGTGATAAGTAGATTCAGCAAGAATTTAATAAATTCAGGCCTTGCATGGTCTTTGGGGATAGCAAGCATTTCCCTTAAAATGTCTTTTAATCATACTGTTCATGGCAGAATATATTTTGAGGTGGGTGATTTGTATGATGTGCCATGGTATTTGTCACATTCTTATCTTCATTTTTCGTGTTGGGAAAAAGAAAAAGAGGGAGAAAACTTTTTATTAGAATAATATATTTTTTAGATAGAAAGAAGTATTACTTTTCCTATTAAGCAGAGTAGCAATTCATTTCTAATCCTTAGTCTGGGAGGTCACATTTTAAAAAAAAAAATTGAAAAAACACAAAAGTCTGTGTAACTGGGATTGTTTAAAACTTCCTTCTTTCCACCAACCTCTGAAGAATATGTTCTCCAACTCTACAAAGTCCATCATTTTCCTGAGAAAATTCAATTGTGAGGCCACAGATTAAATGTTAGGAACAATCAGCATTTTTTTCTCTGAGCCTGAAAAAAATTGGACCTCTCCTCGTTTAGCAAAGTGAACCCCAGTTCTTAGGAACTCATAGAACGTTTCCATAAGGCAAGAGTAGAATTTCAGACTACTAGTATTCTTCGGGGAGCACCCATTGGGGTTAAGTACCTAATTCTACTCAACCAAATTAAATTGTTACACTCAGAGGCATTCTGAGAAACAGGAGGATAAGAGTTTTAAGAGCACTTACTTAGGTAATGTTTAAAATTCTGGGATGAGCCAGGAATTACTTTTCTTGGAATATGGATGTTTATTTACATTGTAGGTTTTTAAAACTCACCTTGTCTTTCTGACGTGGATCACTATTTTCTTCCGGAAAGCTATGACTGCTAATTGTCCTTTGTATTGTCTGGTTTCCATCAAGATCATAGTGTTCATCATGAAATTATGATTTCTCTTTTCCTCTTGATAATGGCATTCATGTGTCTAGTTGTACAATGTTTAACTTTAATAATAGAAAAAATATTAAGATGGGGTAAAAGGGGTCAAACAGATGGTGATAGAAAGAACTCTAACTATGGGCAGTGAACACAATATTGAATGCAATATAAATGTGACTTACTGTTGAGTTGTATACTTAACTGACTGGGTTTCATTAACCAATGTCACCATAATAAATAAAAATTAATATAAATAAATAAATAATAAGGCCATGCTATAGATTCAGTATGAAGACAGTCACCTTGATGGGCAGCACAGATTGTTAAGAAAATGAATAGAAATTAAACTACTACCAATAATCATGGAAAAGTTGGAGATAGGCTCAGATTGATGCACACTAAAGGGTCACGATAATAGAGCTTTTCAGAAACTAGACTAAGGATAATATGATTATTTCCTAGTGATCCATTCTTGAACTGCTTTTTTTCTCACTTTGTATATCCTCCCTTCTCCCTCAACCCCCAATAATATGCACTCCTGTGATTTCAGCCATATCCTAAACTGTCATGTCAGTGCCAATTTCCTTTCTCTGAAGTTTGGATACATATAATCATTGTCAACTGGTAATCTCCAGTTGTCAGCATGTCATACCCAGTTGTCAGCATAACCAGAGAGCAATCAGTTTCCAAGCCTGTCATTCTCTAGAGTTGTGCTGTGCAGTATGGAAGCCACTTATCAAATATTGCTGTTGAGCCCTTGAAACGTAGCTGGTTGGAATTGAGATATGCTGTAAGTGTAAAATACACCCCATAATCTGAAGACTCAGTGTGAAGAGAGAATGTAAACTATGTCATTAATAATTTTATATTAATTACATATTAATATGTAATTTGAACATACTGAGTTAAATAAAATATCTTATTAAAATTGATTTTACCTCTTCCTTTTCATTTTTTAGAGTAGCCACAGCAAATTGAAAATTACATATGTGGCCCACATTACATTTCCATTGAATAGCAATACACTAGAGTGTGGCCACTTTTCTACATCTTTACCTTATTTCAGGCACCATTATGTCTTCTTTGTGTTACATCAATCGTCCTGTCTTTTCTACTTCTGATCCATCATTCGCTACAATAATTTTCCTGAAATTTGGATTTGTATCATGACTTTGAAAACAGAATAGTAGGAGTATGAATCCCGGTTCTATAACTTAGAAACTGTAACCTTAGACAATCATTTAATATCTCTAAGTTTTAGTTTTAACATCTTTTAAGGGTTTTAAAAAATAGAGAGAGGGGGTTTTGCATAAATGAAGTGAGTCATTGTTTGTAGAGCTCCTAGTATAGTACCTATTACTTGGTTAAGTGCTGTGTGAAGCCTTTCATGCACTGGTTACCACTTTCCAGCTCACCCTTTGCCATTCTTCTCTATGTACCAGTATGGTTCCAGCCATATTACCTCACCAAAGTAGCATTCTACTGTGTGTCATAATCTCTGCATTCTTTGTACACTATCACAGCCTCATTTTTCTTCTCGCTTAGGTAACTCCTATTTCTCATTTAGGACCAGTTCCGGGACCACCTCCTTTAGGAGCTTTCCCTAGCTTTCTCAGTCCAAGTTAGGTACCATCACAACCAGTGTGCTCCTGTTATAAGGAATGAGAAGCTATGGCAAATGTGACGGTTGTTGATTAGCAAGCCCTGGGACCAAACTGCAACTCTATCAATTTCACAGCCGTGTGACTTGAGCAAATGCTTAGCTTCTCTGAAGATCAGTTTTCTTATTAGTAAAACGAGGACACTGATAACTGTCTTGCATAGAGGTTGAGAGCTTTTAATTGGTTTTGGAGTATTTGACACATAATGGAATATAATAAATATCATTGCATTTACATGCTATATTGCAATTCTGTTCTTGTTTTTCTACCTTTACTCTGGAGTATAAACTCCTGAAAGAAAATGACACTGGTTGATTGGTCTTTGTACCACTAAAGCTCACCACAGTGCCTGTAGGTCCTCAACACGAGTTTGTTAATTACAAGAAGAATTAATGAATAACATAAATAAATATTGGCAGCTAAGAGTGGGTTGATTTGACCACCCAGAGGTATTGGCATTCAGATTTAAATTATAATAAATTATGTTGACAAACCAGTTAGACTGCAAGAAATTCAAACAAAAGACATTTAAAAGACCTTGTCAGGAAGCTGATGGATTTGTTCTATCAAACCTTGGTTAAGCCGTTGTACCTCCAAGTACCAGCGACACAGTGAGTAATTCTAATTACTATTAATTCTAAATCTTTAAGTTCAACAGAGCACCAATACCTTTATAAATTTAATTTTAAGTTTCTGGAGCTATAAAGCACAATGAAGAAGAGAAAGGTCTAAAGGGGTATTGAGCCAAATAGGGAGAAGGCCTGTATCTGTTTGCTTTTATCTTGTGTTTATTCATTTTTTAACTCCTGTTATTCCACAAAAGTGGTTCTCCAAACACATCAAACATCTGTTGTCTAGTCATTGGTTCCCTAATGTCACACTGTAGGCCACCTATGTTGGAATCACTTTTACAATCTATCTATACAAATATCTAGGCTGAACCAGAATTCTATTTAATCAAAACTGTAGGAGAAGGGGAATAGAGGAAAGATGGCAGAGTGAGAGACATCCTCAGATCTCTCCCCCTGAAACAACAAGAAGCTGAACATCTAAAACTCAAAAAAAGCACCCAAACTGCACACCAGCACGTCTGAACGTGGGATCTGCACATAAGAGCTACCACAGGTCAGAATCCAGGTGTTGGGAAGTCGACTCAGAGAAATAAAGAAACTGCCTCTCCAGCCACCGAGCTCGCTGCAGGAGGAGAGGGAGGGGAGAAGGTGCAGCGACTTCCCTGATCAGCCTGTCTGAAAGTGCCGGAACTTCTAGCAGCCGGCACCAGGGCCTAGTCATCAGGGCAGAAAGCTGAGAAGTAGGACAGGACAGTAGAGAAACAACAGTTGATTTTTTCTGGCCCCGGTTGCCAAACCAAGGCTGAGCCACAGCCTCCAAATCCCAACCCAGAGGGCTCATCCCCCCATTCCCTCTGAGACCAATTATGGCAGAACCTCAGGGGAATCTGAGCAAATGCTACCAAAACTGTCACTAACACTGACAGGGACTGAAACTGAGAGTAGCAAGTTTGATTAAATATCTACAAGAAAATGAAAAAAGACATTTAAGCTTTATATAAAGCAGGGATCCAAGAGGCTTAGACGCCACCTACTGGAAACCAAAAGAAAAGCGCCTTCTTTGCAGCTGGCTAAAGAGCATTCTTTATAGAATAAATCTTTCGGGGAAAACAACAGAATACACTTCCGTTAATGCCCAGGCGGAGAAATAGTCCATTAAACACCATGAACTACCAAGGTGACAAGACATCTCAGAAAGAGAAAAATATCCAGAAAATAAGCTTACAGACATAGAACTATGTGGCTTAAATGACAGAGAATTCAGGATGGTACTTCTGAAGAACTTCAATGAACAAACAACTCAAATCAACAATTTTAGGAATTGTAAAAATAGCTAGATAAGCAGAGCAAGGAGATTGAAACCCTAAAAAGGAACAAAATAGAACTTCTGGAGATGAAGAATACACTGTAAGAGTTAAAAAATGAAATAGCAAGCTTGGGAAATAGAGTCAACCAAATGGAGGAAAGGATTAGTGATATTGAAGACAGAAATCTAGAAATAAATCAGAAGGAAGAAGAGAGAAACCAAAGAATGAAAAACAATAAAAGAGAAATTCAAGAGCTAGCTGGTACCACCACGAGAGGAAACATAAGAATAATGGGCATTACCGAAGGTGAGAAAAAGGAGCAGGGATTGGAAAGCATTTTCAGACAAACAGTTGACGAGAATTTTCCAAATCTCAAATTTCCCAAAAGAATGAGCTGGAGCTTGGAACTCAAAAAGTCAACAGAACACCCAGTAATCTCAACCCAAAAAGGCCTTCACCAAGACACATTGTATTAAAATTATCAAAAATCAATGACAAAGACAGAATTCTCAGGGAAGCCAGGGAAAAGAAGATGGTAACATATAAAAGAAAACCATTAGATTATCATCAGACTTCTCAGCGCAAACCTTACAAGCTAGAAAGGAATGGAATCAAATATTTAAACTATTAAGTGAAAAGAACTACCAGCCTAGAATAATGTATCTAGTTAAGCTCTCCTATAGATATGAAGGAGAAATTAAGACCTTTAGACATACAAAAATTGAGGGAATTCTCCACTATGAGGCCTGCAGTACAGGAAATATTGAAAGGGGTCAGCTCATCTAAAACAAAATAATAAAACAAAACAAAAAAATACTTAATTAGGAGTAAAGTGACTATCAGGCAAATAGAAGCAGAGGAGTGGAATCCTTACTAAGAACAGGGCATTATAAGCTTAAATAATAAGAAGAGAATTGCTGCAACAAGATAGTAATGAACATTCAGCATACATAGGGACAAATTGAGATAACAATGACTGAAAAGGGGAGGATTCAAATATCCAAATTTGCAAAAGGCAAATGAGATAAGGCACGTGCAAAAGAAAATGGACGACTGTATATATATAACTATCGTTTATATATTCGTAATGGTATCCACACACCAAAGATTCAGAAATGAAGTATATAGCATAAAACAAGAAGGACCAGAGGCAAAACCCACAAAAGCCAACCAAAATAAAGAAAATAGAAACACAAGGACAAGGAGCAATTGGAAACACTGAGCTACCAGAAAGCAAAAGATAAAATGGCTATAAGAAGACCTCATATTTCAGTGATCACCCTGAATGAAAATGGACTGACCTCACCAATAAAAAGGCACAGAGTTGCAGAACAGATCAGAAAATAAAACCCAACCATATGCTACCTCCAGGAGACACATCTCAGCTCCAAAGACAAATATAGTCCCAAAGTGAAAAGGTAGAAAATGATATTTCAAGCAAATGGCATTCAGAGAAAAACAGGAGTAGTGGTACTAATATTGGATGAAATAGACTTCAAAATAAAATGACAAAGAAAGATATGGAGGGACACTTCATAGTGATACAGAGAATCATGCACCAAGAAGATATAACACTCATTAATATCTATGCTCCCAATCAGGGAGCTCCGAGATATGTAAAGCAATTACTAACAGAACTAAAGGGAGAAACAGACCAAAACACTATCGTAGTAATACCCCACTGTCGGATATGGACAGGTCATCCAAACAGAAAATCAATAAGGAAATAACATCCTTAAATGACACATTAGACCAACTGGACATAATTGACATATACAGAGCCTTCCATCCCAAAACAACAGCTTTTACATTTTCTCTAGTGCACATGAAACATTCTCAAGGATTAAACACATACTGGGACACAGAGACAGCCTAAACAAATATAGGAGGATTGAAATCATACCAACCATATTCTTTGATCATAATGCTTTGAAATTAGAGCTCAACTGCAGAAAGAAATCAGGAAGAACCACAAATACATAGAGGTTAAACAACATGCTACTGAAGGAAGAAATAAAGAGAGATCAAGAGGTACATAGAAATGAATGATAATGATAGTACTACATATCAAAACTTTTGGGACATGGCAAAAGTGGTCATAAGGGGAAAGTTTATATCATTACAGGCCTACCTCCAAAAACAAGAAGGAGCCCAAATAAACAAACTAACTCTTCATCTTAAAAAACTAAGAAAGGAAGAACAAATAAAGCCTAAAGTCAGCAGAAGGAAAGAAATTGTCAAAATTAGAGCAGAAATAAATGAAATTGAAAACAAACAAACAAAAAAACAATAGAAAAAAATAAATGCAACAAAAAGCTGGTTCTTCAAGAAGGTTAATAAAATTGACAAACCCCTGGCTAGACTCACTAAAGAAAAAAGGAAAAGGACACAAATAAACAAAATCAGGAATGAGAGAGGGTAAATTACGACGGACATCACACAAATACAAAGGATTATGCGACAAAACTATGAAAATATATAAAACCAAATTTAAAAACCTAGAAGAAATGGACCAGTACTTAGAAAAATACAATCTTCCTAAACTGAATCAAGAAGATCTGGAAAATAATAGACTGATCAGCAGTATGGTAATTGAAACAATCATCAAAAACCTACCAAAAAGTAAAAGTCCAGGACCAGATGGCTTCAACAGTGAATTCTACCAAATATTCAAAGATTTAATATCTATTCTCCTCAAACTCTTCCAAAAAAATCGAAGAGGAGGCAATACTTCCCAACTCACTTATGAAGCCAATATTACTCTGATACCAAAACCTGGTAAAGATAACACAAAAAATGAAAACTACAGACCAATATCTCTCATGAACAGATGCAAAAATCCTAAATAAGATACTAGCAAACTGAATACAGCAACATATTAAAAAGATTATATGCTGCAATCAAGTGGGCTCATCCCAAGGGTACAGGGATGGTTCAACATATGGAAATCAATTAATGTGATACACCACATAAACATATTAAAAAATAAGGATCATATGATCATATCAATAGATGTAGAAAAAGCCTTCAGCAAGATACAGCATCCATTTATGATCAAAACACTTAACAAAATCGGTATAGAAGGAAAGTACTTTAATATAATAAAGGCCATAAATGACGAACCCTCAGCCAACATTATACTTAATGGTGAAAAACGAAAAACCTTCCCTCTAAGATCAGGAACAAGGCAAGGCTGTCCACTATTCTCACTGTTATTCAATATAACATTGGAGGTCCTAGCAAGTGCAATCAGGCAAGAGAAATATAAAAGGCATCCAAACAGGAAACGAAGAAGTCAAACTGTCACTCTTTGCGGATGACATGATTTTCTATATAGAAAACCCTAAGGCCTCCACAAGAACACTACTAGAAACAATAAGCAAATATAGTAAAGTCTGTGGATACAAAATCAACATTCAAAAATCCATAGCATTCCTATACTCTAATAATGAAGCATCAGAAAAATAAGTGGAAAAATATTTCCTTTTGCAATTGCAACAAAAAAATAAAATACCTAAGAATAAATTTAACAAATCATGTGAAGGACATATAAAATGAAAACTACAAAACACTATTAAATCGAAGAAGATACAAAAAAAATGGAAAGATATTCCGTGTTCTTGGTTTGGAAGAATCAACATAGTTAAAATGACCATATTACCTAAAGCATTATCCAGATTAAATGCAATCACCGTCAAATTCCCATTGGCATTTTTTAAAGAAATAGAACAAAAAAATCATCAGATTTGTATGCAAGCACAAAAGACCCTGAATTGCCAAAGCCATCCTGAGAATAAAGAATGAAGCTGGAGGTATCACTCTGTCCGACTTCAAATTATACTACAAAGCAACGGTAATCAAAATGGCATGGTATTGGCAGCAAAACATACACACTGACCAGTGGAACAGAATTGAGAGTCCAGAAGTAAACTCATATCTATATGGGCAAATAATTTTCGACAAAGAAGCCAAAAACATACAGAGGAAAAGGAAAGCCTCTTCAATAAATGGTACTGGGAAAATTGGAAGGCCACCTGCAAAAGAATGACACTAGACTGTTGTCTATCACCACACACCAAAATTAACTCAAAATATATTAAGGACCTGAATATAAGACCTGAAACAGTAAAATGCATAGAAGAAAACATAGGAACTAAACTCAAGGACCTTGGACTTAAAGAGGATTTTATGGATTTGACCTCAAAGGCAAGGGATGTAAAAGCAAAAATAAATGAATGGGACTACATCAAACTAAAAAGCGTCTGCTCAGCAAAAGAAATCGTCAACAAGATAAAGAGTCAACCATCTGAATGAGAAAATATATTTGCAAGCAACACCTCCAATAAGGGCCTAATACCCAAAATATACAAAGAACTCATATGATTCAGTAATAAAAACAAAAAAACAAATGATCCATTCAAAAAATGGGCAAAGGACCTGAACAGACACTTCTCCCTAGAAAATATACAAATGGCCAACAAATATATGAAAAGATGCTCAACATTGCTAGCTATTAGGGAAATGCAAATCAAAACCATAATGAGATACCATCTCACACACTGTTAGAATAGCTGTAGTCAACAGAACAAGTAATAACAAATGCTGAAGAGGATGCAGAGAAAAAGGAACCCTTATACAGTGCTGGTGGGACTGCAAATTGGTACAGCCACTATGGAAAACAGTATGGAGGTTCCTCAGAACTAAGAATTGACCTACTATATGATCCAGCAATCCCTCTACTGGATATTTACCCCAGAGACTTGAAAACCCATATCTGAAAAGGTATTAGCACGCCAATGTTCATAGCAGCACTTTTCACAGTGGCCAGGACATGGAATAGATGATTGGCTAAAGAAGCTGTGGTACATATATATAATGGAATGTTACTCAGCCATAAGCAGAGATGAAATACTGCCATTTGCAAGAACCTGGATAGACCTTGAGATAATCATTCTAAGCTAAATAAGTCAGACAGAAAAAGTTGAAAATCACATGATATCACTTATATGATATAAACCTAAAAGCAACAAATGAACAGGACAAACAGAGACTCAGGGACATGTATAATGGACTAGTGGTTACCAGAGGGTAGGGGGTGGGGGAGGAGGGAAGATGTACATAGGGTAAAGGGGGTCAAATATATGGTAGCTGAAGGAAACTGGACTTGGATGGTATCACACAATAGAATATATAGATGTCAAATTATAATGTATACCTGAAAATTATATAATTGTATTAACCAATGTTACCCCCAATAAACTTAAAAAAACAAAAACCAAAAAACAAAAAGCAAAACTATAGAAGAAGGGGCCCAAAATACATATATTTTATACAGATATTATTTTTCTGGTATATGGTTCATTTTAGAACTGCTAATTAATATTTGTAGATAGAATCATTGCAATGAGAATTCCAACATCAGGCCTTGGACTTCACATCAGCAATGATGCTTTTAGTTTAGAATTGCTGAAGGAAAATGGCAAATAGCCATTATAAGGGTTGAATAGTCTTCTAAGTCTTTTCTGTTAAAGTTGGTGTTTCTCTCAATCCATTTCACAATGACTTGGAGACCAAATAATCCCCATCTATCACTAAGTAAGAATCCCATTATAATTTTTGTGTTCCTTCTGTGTACTTTTATTACAACCATGCTCCTGAGGGAAAAGAATGTATAGTTTAAAGAATAGAAAAACAGTAGTAAGAAGTTCATGTAATAAGTTCTCTGTGGGGAAAAAATCCTAATATACCAGTACTGAATGAAAACGATGGAAATCCATAATAATAGTTCACACAGTAACACTTACGTTGTGCTTGCCGTGCCAGGCACTATTCTAAATGCCAAGACCTCAAGCCTTAATAATAGTTCTATGTATGGAGTTCTTTTATAGTCATTCATTCATTCAACAAATATTTATGGAATTCAACATGCAAGAAATAAAATGGTGAACAAGGAACATGTTTGGTGCCCTTTTGGAGCTAATACTCTATACCTTCTAATGTCAAGGACATGTATTAGAATCTTGCTTCACAGTACTCAAGAGAAGATTTAAATCTCCTACTGACATTTGTGATGCTAGCATTTTAAATTACATACCAGAAGCTATTCTCTGTTTATTCTAAAACGAACAAGTGTTCTTGACATTATTATTGCCTGGTGTGGGAACACAGCTCAAAAGTTAAGAGTAATCATTTATTCCATGCAATATACATATAGGAAATACATTTATTTGCCAAGTTTTTACTTACTGTGCTTCTACCTCTAGGCTTTATGGGTTACCTGGTGTCTTTTCACTTTTCACACTTTTGTTTTCCTACTTGCTTCATTCGGGGTTTTTACTCCCTCTTTCTCTGAAATTAGAAAACAGCTGAAAGGACATAATACAATAATTTCCAAAACAAAGGGCATAGTGCTCTTTCTGCAATGTTTGGCACCTGGAATGTGAAAGTCTTTGAAAATGTCCTTTTTTCATGAAATACAGCTCTCGTGTGGTTTGAGGTTCAGACAGAGGAAACATAGATTAGCCTTTCTACATGTTAAGTATGCAATGATTGTAGGTTGAAATGTCACAATGCAGAGCATTGTAACTGTCACTGCAAATGTGCAGAGTCAAATCCAGAATATTTATACCTCAATTTCTATTAAAATTTGAATACATTGATTTTTGAGATCCTATCTTAAGGATTTATTAAGCACTTCATTTTACAGTAATAAAGAAAGTAGCTAATTAAATTACTAGTAAGGTAAATATATTAACTCAGTATCCAAACTTTGCTTGAATTAGAATTTGTATATATTTAGTATTAATATGTGGATTAAATATAATCTGATTTCATTATTTTTAACATGGTATATTTTGTAATGCATGCAAATTTGTTTGAGGACAGGAATTTTAAACATTTACACTAATTATAACAAAAGAAAAAAATTTAAAATTTGTAAATCATCTTTTGATTTCAGAGATATAAGTTTTTAGTTCATTATATAAGCATATATTACTTTGCTTATATTTAGTATTTGCAAACATCCTTGTATTGGACATGGTATATATTATATATAATTATCTATAATAATACCATCTGCCATTATTAAGTACTAACTATGAGATTGGTTCTGCACTCTGTGTTTTATATATACTCTCTCATTTAATACTTAAAATAACTTTGTGAGATTTAGGTCGGTATTATCATCCTCATTTTATGGATGAGAAAACAAACTGAAACATTAAGTAACTTACCCACCACTGCGAGTAACTGAAAGAACTGGAATTTAAGTTTTTCTGGTTTCATGGTTCCTCAATATGTCACAATACAAAATACCATTACTTTCCTCAAAATGTTGATTTGAACTGAATAACATTTACTGTTACATCTTTCCTTACCTGAGCAATAAACCACTTTGTGCTACTTCGCTCTTAGACTAGGGATGCGTTCTGTGTTCCCACAGGGTTGAATGTAGCAACTGTGAGACGGGAGAACAGTGTGGTGCAATTATGCATGGCAATGCTGTCACCTTCTGTGAGCCATATGGTCCAAGAGAATTGGTAAGTATATGCTATTTCTGTGCATAATTCCAAATACATTGTCTTTACTGATCTTTACCAGCAAAAATTTCTCTTATGCTCTTCTGGTTCAGATGAAATTTATAATATTGTTTATATTATGAATTCTATTACAAAATATCTAAAAATTGGGAGCAATGATTTTATGGTTTATTTTCAACTATAAAAATAATTCATTAATAAAGTTGGAGACATTAATGGTTCTCTTTAACATGGTATATCACGATTTTAAATATAGGTATGATGTGTGTGACATATGACATACGTGATACATATATCTATATATATTTAAATATGACTTTATAAGTTCATGTATAAAGCTTTACATCTCAACCTCTTATTTTCTCCTTGCAAGCCAGAAGTGTTAGACGAGCAGTTTTGTCATATTATTTTCAAACGTGTTTCCTAACCGCAAAGGAACTTTAATGATTTAAATTTAAAAAAAGAAAAAAACTGAAAAAGAACACTGAAAAAACGAGTTTTTAAAATTTTTGGTTTATGCCAAATTGTTCAGGAGCAACTTACTTTCCTTTAATTTAGACTGATTAGAATTTGCTTGCCAAAGATAAATTCTTAGATTAAATGTAAAATGAAATCTGAGCATTCTAAATTGAAAGCAGTGAGATCATTAGCCATCAGCATGTGGCTAATGAGTGTTTTGTTGTTACTTGGTACTTTTTTCTGACGTGAAGATTACATTTATTTCATATTTTTGAAAATGGATATAAAAGCAATCGTCGTATTATCCTGGCTCAATTTCTGTGAACCTGATACTCTTATAACATCTCTTATGCTTTGCTCTTCTGCTTTTTGCCTTGAGCTTCAGTGCTTCTCATTTTCTCTCCCACATATTCCTTATCATGGAGCTTGTAGTAACAGGTTGTATTTTTCACTCCATCTCACACTTTACGTTTCAAATTCATTAACTTTAAAAGTGGTTAAAAGACTGGTTGCCACAGTAAAAAGGGGAAAAAACCTAGCTAGGCAATTGAAGATTTAGTTGTCAATTAACTTTTATAACATCGTTCTTATTTTATGCTACTTGAATACCCCTTTCATGACACTGGACACATTTAATTTATTAAAGGTATGAGCTTCAGAACATTGATAAATTGAAGAGGTTTTAGTTGAAATTAGAATACAAACAGAATTAATTGATGCAAATTAAAATAATAGGTGCTCATAATTCAAATTTCACAAGGTGTTACAATATTCCTGCAGACAAATGTGACTCTGGTAGTAAAGTTCTTCTTGAAAAAATAGATTTGCTGGTACATTTTAAATAATGTACCATAAGTGAATTAATTATCTATAAACCTTAAAACAAAATTAAATTTTTACCATAGTTAATTAAGCTTAGATAAATGTCTATTTTAAAATGGTCTCGCTTCCATATTTCTGTACATTCACGGCAAATTCTTATTTGTTTCTACTGATCAGTAGGAAATAAACATATCTATGAATATGATGCCAAAATCATATTTCTATAACATAAAAACTGAAGTATCTAGTTAATTTGATACTATATATATTCAATCCTATTGTTTCACTATATCCTAACTTATTTAGCATTAGAGTTTATACCCCCAATGGGCTAGTTTTGAGTTGTATAATTAATATGAGATTAGCCTTTCAACTAAAAAGAAAAATATCAAAATGATTATCTCCTTTTGAGAAAGAAAAAAGTATATGCAGATTTATATTCCCATCATAAGTATTTCTCTAAGATAAATTCTGCTCTTGACTCAAAAGTAGTAGAATGAAGTTACATTAACAAAGAGGAATGACAGTCACATTTTACACAGTAGCGGCTTTTAATTTACAATAACTTTATATTGTATTTGTGTCCCAGGAGCAAAATATATTTCATGCAAGTTGTGTTTACAGAAGACAGATAATCAGATGACAAGTGAGAAATTCACTTGTCATTTAACATGCTATTATGCTTACCAAAATTTAAATATTTGCATGGTACTTCAAAACTGAATCTAGTCAAAACTGTTGTGCATGAGAACTGATGAAAGTTATCAGCCCAAAACATTTTTAAAAATATGCCTTCTTATTTTTCATAAATCCAATTCTTTCTGAATTTGTGAAATAAGGAACCATGGGCAAAGGACCTTACTAGGCTAATGCCTTATCTTTTAAAAGGAATAAAAGAGGATCTCCATTTTGTGAATTTAGTCAGAAGGTCATTTAACTTCAACAAAAGCCAAACTTAGTGAGAGACGGCATCTACTGTCACGTGGGCATATCACCCATTTATATTTCCACTGATACTGTGCTATGCAGCCCTCACACTTTTTATTTAACTCAGTGAAGTCTCTCTATTTCAGGTGATGGCAATTACTTTATTCATTTTGCTAGTCTGAAATGAAGCTAATGAGCAATGTGCGTTTACCCATTCCTTTAAGAGAAAATGTGCTCTCTCAAAGCTTAAAACATATTAATCATGCTACCCTCTATTTTTAAAAAAGAAATTATTTATTGAATTATTCTCACATATTTGGAAATACGTTTTAATTACAAGGCTAGTTGGGCTAAAACAGGATCAAACCCAATAAAAATTTGTAGGAAAGAGGTATAGAGTGAACAGACTCAACCTGCAGTGAATTCTTCAGATTCATTTAGTGATCATTCTGATTTTCTGTAGTTTGGAGTTTATTTGATAATTTAAGAGCAGTGACATTTTCCTCTGTCCAGGAAAAAAGTTCTCTGTCAGACATTCACAGTTGCTGTATTATTTGACAAAAGCCCTTTAAGAGACCCTTTAGTTTTCAGAATGTCAGATATAAAGACTTAATAACTTTGCAGACTAAAATTATATATTTGAACTCAACAATAATAAATAATTTATAGTACCCAAAGGAAAACATGGGTGAATAAATTTTACAGGCAGTGCTTCTTGTTATTTCTTTTTCTTCATCTTTTCTGTTTTTTCTTATAGTTGACAATTTTGCTATTAAACTAAATGAGTAAAGGTAAAGAAATGAAAGTCAACCATTTTACCAGTCCTTAGCTTTCCTGGTGAAGAAAAAAAAAATGTAGAATCAATGACTAATCAAAGTCTAGAGTCACCCTCAGTTAGCACATGTAATTTGAAATTTGGCAGTATTTCAAGCAATCTGCTGTTTGCTAGCAGAGGTCACAGCTGTGGAACTCGATCACGCAGGTGACACAAGCATCATTTATTACACCACCAGGATAAAAACCTAAGACTCTCAAACATATTTAGTGTACTAGCAGTAGCAGTAACCATGACGTTTTTAACATATATAATACTATTGTTTCAAAGAACCTATATTCAGGAGTATTTCATAATTCACCCAGGAATTGACTCAGTTCCATAAAATCAGAGGGGAGAATTTTTCATTATGTGAAAAAATTTTAAATTTCTATGTGCCTCTTTGGACTTTAACATCAAATTATCCAAGTGTAAACCTATAAGGACAAATAGTTGAACATACTCCAAAAGCTGTGGGAAAAAGCAGATTCTTTTAAAGGAATCTTGAAAAGGAGCTATTACCCTAGTTAAAGGTAGTTCTGTTGGTGCATTTTACTCTAATGACTCTGGTAAGAGGAAGTGGGCAGGAAACAGAGTTCTGGGCATGGTAGGCCAGTTTTCTTTTAGCAGATAGTCTGTGATAATGAGAGATTTAAATTAAATAGAGAATGTCCTCTGACACCCTGACACCAGTGATTTTTGCTATGGTTAAAATCAATTAGGAAACTTAATCCAAAAATTTTTTTAAATATAAAAATAAAAAATAAAAATAAAATTATCTAGCAAAGGAAAGAAAAAATTCAGTTAGGAGCCAATACCTATACTGATATCTGGATAACTTGTAAAGTGCCTCTCTTGCCCTCTCCTCTATTACTTTTCCTGCTTTATGAATTTTAAATCCTCATATTTAAAGCAAACCCTTAGTCATCTTTTCAAGACGTGTGGTAGAAGCAGGAAGCACACATGCTATCTTTTGATATTCATAACTCAGTTGCATCTGGCAGATCAAGAGTCTTGCTTGCTCATTTGTCTGCTAGTTCTCACGGTGATTCATGCGCTGGGTATCTCTTAACCCTTCTGCAGTTGTGGACTTCATTGCATGTGTGCTAATGAAGTGCAAAGATAAGGCTAAGAATGTTATGGCATATAAGAAATGGAAGTAAAACAGCTTTCTGCTTCTGCCACGGTGAAAAACAGTTATATACTTTTTACAGTTATACACTTTCTATTTTATAGGGTACAGTCACGGGATGCATCCCTTACTTTAGCTTACAGGGTCAGGAACCCAACAAGAGAGTCACTGAAAATGAGAACCTTAATTCTCATCTCATTTAAGCTGGTATAGGTCAAAGCCACTGTTCCAAAGAATAAATAAGTAAAAATTTTTAATATTTAAATTTATTTAAAATTAGATAAGGTATCATTTCTCTTTCAGAAAGAAATTGTTTAAGCATTCTTCATGAAACTAAGAGAATGTGTTGAAAGAATGCTACTAGGTCCATAATAAGATTACTTTTTTGAGGGGGTGGGGTGGGGGGAGTAACAGTTTTATTGAAACATAATTCACATATTCTACAATTTTAAAATATACAATTCAGGGTTTTTAGTTTATTGACAAAATTATGTAGCCATTACCACAGTCAATTTTAGAACATTTCATCATCCCCCAAAGAAATATTGCACCCTTTAGCTGTTGTAATTTTATTTACTTTTCAAAATATTCTTACTCTCCTCATTTGCTGCAAATTTGCCTACCAACTTTTGTTTGGTAGTTTTTTTATGACATTTAATTTGGGCTCTAGATCTGTTGATGTAGGATGGAGGGAAGGTGGTGGTGTGAATGGAGAGGGCTGTGTTAGGGGGCCGTCTCAAGACTAAGGTTATCTGGTAGATTACCCAAAAAGCAGTTTCAACAGAACCCTGAGAAATGCACTATGAGTGCCTCAGTCAAGGTCTCACAGCTTTGTTCCCAACAGAGAGACAAAATATATCTCTGTCCAGATAGATTAATAAAAATAAGCTAACTACAGGATAAATACAACCTCTGTTTATGGCTCCTTTCTTTCTGCTTTTCACTCCTCCTCCTCCTGACATCTTTCACCCCTTTCTCCTTTTCTCTTTTTATCTTGTCTTATTTGGTATATTCTTTTTTCTAGATTACCACTGGCCTTAATACAACAACAGCCTCTGTCCTCCAATTTTCTATTGGTAAGTGTTTTTAGCAATTATAGCAATTTAACTTGGAAATGTTTGTTTTAATCATAGTGTACAATCAGCATTATAGTGCCAAATGCTTCCAAATTTAGAGAAGACTAAGTCTCAATGTTGCCCTAAATAATTTAAAACATTTTTAAAGTGAAATGCAAAATATTTAAATGCTACATTCTATTCTTACTTCTCTCTTGCAGCAGTGGTATTTGCTGTTGATACAGATAATCCAAAACCTCTTAAAGTGATTTACGTATGGATTTTGAATGCATTGGATTATCTTGTTACCTCAGAATTACCTCACTAGTTATGTTTTATTCAGATTATGATTGAGTGTTGTTAAATTTCCCACACTCTTACTCATTGGTAGTGAAAGAGATAATTGGTGGCTGAGAGAAAACAATTAAGACTTTGTATTTGACATAAATAATTATGTTTAATCAGATACGGACAATTAAAAAGTGACTATATTGGGCAATATTTCTTTTAAGTGCTTTTGCATTAAAGCTAAAAATTCCTACCTAAAGCATTTAATAAAATAATGTACCTTTTGATCAAGTGTTTATAGTTTTGCTATTATATTACTTTCCACTCTAATTTTCAAAGGTATATATTAATAAATAACATACATAAGTTTCTAGAGGGAATATCCTAGGTAAAGAAAGATACTACGTTCCAGATAGTGGCTATAACTTTATTGGTCTTGGTCGCATCACGTAGAAACCTCCTCCTGGTCTCTCCCCGTGACATGAGGATTGCTGGTAGTGGTGCCCCTGAGACAGCATCCTCCACTTTCCACTGTCTTCAGCCTCATCTTTGGAGATCTACCATTAGTGAAAGGACTGTTTTCCCAAAGGTCTTCTAGTCCTAATTATAGATCATTGTTCTCACAGCCAGGGCCCCTGTGGTTGATTGTGTCTAAGAACAATTTTCTTCAAGTCACGTGTTGTCACTTTTTTGTCAGTGTGCCTCGTGTTAGCTTCTGTATATGTTGCGTGAAACTTGCCTGATTACAATTTGAGTTATTTTCTTTGCACATTGATAGCATTACCTACAATTTACAGATTATTCAGAAGTCCATATGTGGTCATGAGAAAAGCATTAGCAAAAACAAAGTAATGACTTTGTTTATGAGAGCATTGCTTTGATCTGTCGTTAACAAGTATTTCCTAAGTTTCTATAATGAGCATGTAACACTTGATAATCACAAAAAATAAAATTCACTTTTTAAAAGTTGTACTGCTACAAAAACAAATTTTAAAACTGTAGCATGATACGCAAATAACTTAGAGGTTCTTAACCAGAACAAATGTGTTTAAATTTATTGCACTGTTAATATAAAAAATAAGTTGAGTGATATTTCCTATTTATCTGTATTCTAAGTATTTATTCTCACTTTTTATTACAGCAATGAATATTAATTTCAGGTATTATCTTTTAGCAATTGAAGAACACAAGAGAATCCACTTTAAAATATAGGCCTCACAATTCTACTAGTATTATAATTTTATTCAAAGTAGGAGAGATTCAGCACGAATTAAATTATCCTTCCTTAAAGGAAAAACAAATGTCTATTTTTGTAAATAGAAAAGAATCCACTGTAGAGCTGGCATTGATTCTTTATTTCCTCATTTTTCAATAGCATGAACAATAGAGATGATGAAAAAGAGCCGCCAAGAAAGAGAGTTATTCAGAGAATGCAGGGTTTAGTGCCTGGGACTCAAATTCAGAACAAGCACCACACCCAAGGTCTAAGGACTAGACCCAAACATGTGACTTAGTAAGAGCCCCTGATTTCTGCATGGAGGGCTGCAGCCTACCAGACTAGAGAGTTTCTCATGCTATTTAAAGCATTGATTTGATTTTAGGTTAGAAGTCTGGAAGAGAAACAGAAACAGGAAGGAGAGAAAGAAGGGTAGGGGAAGGACGGGGAGAAGGAGGGATGGGTCAAGTTTATAACTACAGATACACTTAAAAATCTTTTTTTGAGTAGCAGTTTTAGAATCAAAAGTGAAATTTTAGAATATCATTATTTAGGAACGCAACAGAAAATATTTAGTAAAAGAAATTATAATTCATTGCTTAGGGACTTCATCGGGAAATTTGTTTACTTCATTTTTTCTTAGTTTGCTATAAATTTAATATTGTCCAAAAGCATGCTTTAATGCCTTTGTCATGTTTTCTTCCGTGATGATTAGCATATTTCATTATTCTCTTCTTATACTCTTCATTTTATTTTAAATTTTTTTTAATTTTTATTTTTCAGTTAGAGTTGACAATATTATTTTACGTTAGTTTTAGGTATGTAGCATAGTGGTTAGACATTTATATAATTTACAATTATATAAATTAATCTAGTATGCACCCAGCACTGTACATAGTTATTACAATACTACTGACTATATTCCCTATGCTATACTTCACATCCCCATGACTGTTTTGCAACTAATGATTTGTACTTCTTAATCCCTTCATCTTTTTCACTCAGTCCCCTAACCCTTCCTCCCATCTGGCAGTCTGTATCTATGAGTCTGTTTTCATTTTCTTTATTCATTTATTTTGTTCTTTACATTTTATGTAAAAGTGAAATAATATGGTATTTGTCTTTCTCTGACTTATTTCACTTAGCATAATACCCTCTAGGTCCATCCATGTTGTTGTAAATGGTAAGATTTCACTTTTTATGGCTGAATAATATTCCACTGTATATATGTACCGTATCTTTTTTATCCAGTCATCTATTGATGGGCACTTAGATTGCTTCTGTATCTTGGTTATTATAAATAGTGCTGCAGTGAACCTAGGGGTACATATAACTTTTTGAATTCGTGTTTTGGTTTTCTTCAGATAAATACCAAGAAGTGGGATTGTTGAGTCATAGGGTAGTTCTATTTTTAATTTTTTAAGAAGCTTGCAAACTGTTTACCATAGTGGCTGCATCAATTTATAATCCCACCAACAAGGGACAAGGGTTCACTTTTCTTCCCATCCTCACCAACACTTTTTTTAAAATTTATTTATTGATGATGGCCATTTTGATGCTTACTGCATTTTGTGAATAAAAATTCTTGGCAGCTTAACAGATTAGGGTGGCTAAGAAACAATGCAGAAGCAAACCATTGGTATGTAGTGTATAGTATTATAAGGTAAATACAGTATAGCAGACAGAACTTTCCAGCAATGGTTTTGTATGTCTCATTATAAATAACATTAGAATATTAGAGTAATATTATTGTGTTTATATGGATGGTATAAAGACTGGAGTACATACACAAATTTTAGAGATGTCATAACCATATGTATTCAGCCTTAGCTTTACAAGCCCTATAGTAACCAAATACCAAAACAGCAACCACAGTCAAGTAGCCATTGCATTTATACTCAGTTGAGTGTTTTATTAAAAGCACTGTACATGGACAGTTCAACATTTTATATTTCTTTGTGTATTGTGAAATTCTCCAAATCTAAACTAATAATGTGGTTAAATATGGTCAGTCAGATTTAGTCTCATTTCTTCGGAAGTCCTTTAGGATGTTCAATGTTTATTGTATGGTATGATAATTCTGATGTAATATAGGAATTTTCTAGGGGATTTTATCATTATTTGGCTTCAATAGTGAATATGTTTATAATTATGCACATATAACCACAGTTTAATAAACTATTTCCTTGATATTTTTATATTGTTCTTGTAAATATTTTTAATTATATGACAAGTACTCAGCTTCCTCAGAGATATGTACACAGAAATTTCTTTAATTACTAAGGAGTGTTTCAAATAAACTTTGTCATCTCAATGCAGCAATGCTCTTCCAATTCTTCTAATATGTATGTGTGTGTGTGTATATATGCATGTATATATACATATATAAATATGTATATATTTATATACATACATATATATACATATATATACATATATAAATACATACATATATATATACATATACATATATATATACATATATAAATACACAGTTTTAAAGTTAAAGCATCTCGAAAGCATAGTTCTGCAAACTGAAATTTATCACAGTATCAACATCTGAATCATCTTGAAAAGTGTCCTAAAATATTCTTAAAAGAACTTTTTATTTTTCCATTACAATGAAAAATCTCATCTCTATTTCTGCACTGAAGCATTGATCTGCTGCAATCCCCACTTGATTCATTAGATTCAACTTGTGGAATTTATGATCATAGCCTTAGGGGCATTAACCCATTTCCTTTAGATTTCCTCTGGGATAGAAAGAAAAATTGAGATGATGCCCTTGCAAATCATTATCTTACAGATGCCTCCAAACTCCGTTTTCTAGTCAGGGTCCTGTGTCCAGGGAAAGTGCTAGTAGTGCTTTGTATTTGTCATTCACTTAACAAAAATTTACTGAGTATTTGCTGTGTGTCCAGCATTGTCTTGAGCTAAACTTAACTATGAAAACACAAAAAGGTGAGAAAACACAACATTTTTACAGTGCTTAGTGGTATGGTGGGAGGCTCTAGATGCATATGGAGTATGAAACCTCTAGAGAATGGCTAGATTGTTATAAGCAGAGATGGGCATGTGTACAGGTCCCTGTGGTGGCAGAGCCTAACTAGGTCTTGCGGGTACAGCAATTCAGGGAGGCCTTTAAGAAAGAGAAGAATCCCTGAAGAATCCCAGCCAACAATGTGAGTCACTGGAAAGAACAAAGGTTTTCTAGGTGAGGATGCAGACTTACAGGATGGGCATGTGAGTGCCCTCCTAGAGCAGGACTGCCCACGGTAGCTATGAGAAATGTCAGATAAAACTGAGTTTGTCTGAAGAGTTAATCTACATTGGCTGAGTTTTTTTTTTTTTTAACTTATTTAAAAAGCAATAGAGTTCAGCAAAATGACCTCTTTCTCTCTTGAGCAATAAAGTAATATATGCTTGTTCACTATAGTCCAGCTCTTTCTTCAGATTAATAGAATTCATCAGCAAAATGAAGATTAAAGATAAAGCATTTAAAAACATATGCCATGAAGAGCAATTTGGCTTAGGAGGTAAATCTGTCTTGTTCATCATGGTATTCTCCGTCCATAGCCCAGGTACTCAAAATAAATAGATGCTCATAAATATTTCTTGCCTGAGTGACAAGTAACTATTGCAGAGATATTTGTAATAGCATGTAACCAAGTGTTAAACTGGTATGATGCAGGCATTTCATGCCAAGAGAGGATTTAGGGGAGGTGATCTGAGGACTCAGTCAGTGGAAAAGATGACCTAGAAGGAAATGGAGAATCACCAATAAACTATGCTTTCGGTGAAGCCAGTAACAAAAATAAATATCCGTATGTTTATTAGTTTGTTATTATTGAACTGGCTAGAATCTGTTATTTGTCCATAATTTATAGAATTAGTACCTTTTTTCTTTGGTTTTACTTATGAATATCCTAAAGATTTGGGGTTTTGTGTGTGTTTCTTTTTTACTGCTTTGTTTGTTTTTAATCATCTTAAAACAGAGAAGTCATTAAATCATTAATGTTTTATCTTTACAGATTAAGATATGAAAATGATCTTAAGCCTGAGTTCTCTTATGTACTGCATGTGCTCTAAGATAAATGAGAGCTATTCATTTTGTATGAGTGTATTTTGAAAAATAAAAGCTAGAAAATTACAAAAGTTAGAGGTACTCTTATTGCTGAATGGAAAGACTGCTTTGTAAAAAAAGATATCTGGCATTATTTTTCCTCAAATAGATATAATGACTAAAATGTCACTTGTAAGCTATATTATATTGCCTTCAAAAAGAAAGCAGGTTTTTCCTTCAAGCCTAATTATAAACTTCTTAATTACTTAGAACTTCATTCAGTAGCGAAACTGTCCCTCAACTCTTTTAGAATGGCTAATTCATAGGGAGGAGAATTTGAGCCCTCCATATCTTCATATGAATTATTGTTCACTTCCTCTGTGAACTTACTGAAATATATTTCTAAATTTCATTTTTATTTGAGTCATTCTTCTTGATAAGTAAAGAGATCTTGTGGAATTTATTATGAAATAGTGAAAACCTTTTCTGGAAACATGGAAATCTCCAAGTATGTGATTAACAAAATCTCTGATGACTTGAGCTCAAAGTAAATACAAATAAAAACAATTTTAGAAAATTTTAATGATAAAATAGTATAATACATATATTTTATAAGGTTAAATATATGTTTTATTTGAGTATAAGATTATTGGACATAAAAGATGTTAAAATAAGATTTCCTTATGATTTGATTTTTGGATCCTCAAAGATCTATATTAACACAAAATTGAAATATTTATATATGGAACATTTTTATGTTATCTAAATGTAGTGAGTAAAAGTTTAGAAGTGATTATAATTCAGGTTATCCTGTTTCTTCATCCTAAAGTTGACCTATTCCTTTTTAGGGAATGTATGTTTTAAAAGAACAGTTTAAATGAATACATACATATATGTGTGTATTTCAAATCCACCTCGCCTCAAACCAAGTCTTATTTTAGGTAATAAAAGGGAATATTTTGAAATATTGTAAGCATAAGATTCTGATAAGTAGTTTTCTTTACATGTATTCAAATACAGTTTGAAAGTACATACTATGCCCTTTCCCTTTTGAAATATTTAATTTATCGTCTCACACCTTGATGAGGCTTAAAAACTAAATTTCAGTAATTCATTTATAAACATGTTCCACTAATATTTATTGAGGGCTGTTCTAATAGAAAAGATATAACAGCAAACCACAAGATGAGAAGTTGATCATTGATATACACTAAATGATCTCTCAACAATGAAAGCTCATCCCATTGTCCCAGTCTGATATCTCTGAATTGCCACTTTTTATTAGTATTTTTATGCTGACATTGGTTAATGAAATCCAATAAGTTTTAGCTGTACACTTTAACAATAAGGCATATATATATTTACTTTATGGTACATACTTCACTCTGCTTTGATTTATACACTGCCCATTTGGGCACCTCACTTTCATCCTTTATAGCTTAGATCTTTCCTTGAGGGCTAAAGAGTATACAAGTATCCCTCTTTGTTTATAGGGCAGAACTTTGCTCATAACTAGAACTAAATAAATATGAACTGAATTTAACTAAATTCATAGATTAGGAAAGAGATTTAGTGATGTTCCACACTGGTGCTCAATAATATACCCATTGTTGACTGCTGAGGCAAGGATTATGCTGAATGAACTACATGGGCAATATTAGAACTTGATCTGAGCTGGCAGTTTTCACTTTATCAATCAAGGACTCTTGATCAAGTCTTCTATCAGAGAGATCTTTAGAACATGATATATAACTATGTAACTATATATAGATATAGATATACGGATATATATAATGCACACCTACATTCACTGTGTGGAAAAGCGAAACCTAAGGCACTAAGATATTGACCAGACTTCAAGAAGTTTATTATCAAACAGGTGGGGAAAAAGTTCACATGTGAAAAAAAAATAAGGTAGGCTAATTAGAGGATGCAGATAAAAGGGGAGAATGAGAGCACAGCCTGCTGGAAAATCCAGGAAAGAAGAAGGTCCAGAGATAAGACTTCACCATTTGGGAGACTGACAAGAGCAGGCATGGCACCATCCCAGAGGGTCAGCATCACAGAGAAAGTTAGAGGGATGGCACCCTGCAGGGAGATAAGGCAGAGACCATTTCAGGCCCCAAGACCAAGGTCAGAGCCAGAACAGCAACAAGAATAGTCCTGCTAAGTCTCCAGATTGCTGGGGGGCGGGGGGGTGGGGTAGGGAGGGATGGTACTTAACACTTGCTGCCTAAGGTGGGAATTGGTCCTAGAAAATGAGCCAAGCATGAACACCCGGGTTAGGTTACACGGCCCTAGCCCTGAGTAAAGGAGGGCTGCTTGGCAGAGACCCTGGCAAAGCCTGCACATTTTGCATTTTTCTTCCTTGTGTTTCTCCTAACTAGTCACTGATGAAAGTTCTGTGCTGTGGGCTTGGGAGGAGACTTGCACAGTATTGGGTGCCTCAAAGTGGTTGGAAGTGACATGCATTCCATAAATTGGAAGAGAATTGGTTCCTTTCTCCCTTATAATAGGAGTGACAGTGAAAAGGAAGGAATACAAATATTTTAGACGTGAGGGAATGGGGATAGGACTGAAAGGGAGAAAGGTACAAAAGGGGAGGAGGACAGCTGTTCATTTTATATCCTGTGGTCATTGTCCATCTGCCATAAACTGGAAGAAGTCACCTAATGAGGTTTGGGAATTTCAGTCAAGGAAGTGACTAAAGGGGCAAAATATTAAGTACAATAAATAACATACTGTCACATTTATCGAGAAAGAAAAGTTTGCAGATCCAGTAACCTGTTTACTAATTAAGTCAAAACAGAAATTTTTACCAGTAGCCTCATTTTAAAAATAAATAAATATATGCCAGAGGTAAAGAGGTGTTGCTTTTAAAAGCTAGCTCTTTCTTTACGTTTTATGAAAAAGGTCTTTCAAGTTTAAAGGAAGCATGTTTTTAGTGTAAGTACAAAATACTTTTGAGGACTTTTACTGTTCGCCTTTATTTGACCTCTCTTAACCTTAATATCAGTTTTTAGTAAATGCTTAAAATGGAAATATCACTTCCATATAATGGTTATTCTTACAACACTGCCCTTGAAATATGTTTCTTCAGTTAAAAGTATGCTAAATTCTCCCCAAGAGTATTTTTTGGTGGGCAAAACAGAGGTATTGACATAAACTCTAGATTTCCATATTCTAATAATTGATTAATTGATATTTTGGGAGAACTAAAGATATTGGACATGTTGATTTCTATAAACTGGCAATTTTCATTAATAAAATAATGTGTATCTAAACTTCAGTCTTCATACTTTACCAAAATTGAATTCATTTGCTCTTGACAGATCCAAGAGTAATTTGCAGATTTCCTCTCGTGCGGAATGCAACTGTTCTTAATTAAAGTCATATCTGTGGGCTCCTTTCAGTCACAATTCCCATCCCTGTCATTTGGGACTGAGAAGCCCCAGGATGCTTCCTGCCAGAGCTGCCATGAAGCATTATCCGATACAGTAACCATTTATTCCTTCCCTGCTTCTTACTCATGTATCAGACTACTGCCTTTTGGGCTACAGCTCCTGAACTTCAACAAATCATGAGCTGCTGTCTTTGTACATGCGCAGGCCAGGTGAATTGAGCCTGTATTTTTGTGAGAGCCTGAGACAGCCCTGAGTAGCAGGATGTGTGGGTACGGTCAGAGATGGGACAACAGCTAAGAGAATGCCTAAGAGGAGCTGGGGTAGACTGTTGGCTCACCTGAGAACAGCATTCCCTGTTTAGCCATTCCTCATGCATTTATTTCACCCGTGCTCTGAGAACTGGTAAAGTAGCCCATCTGGGACCAAACTCTCATCTTCCCAGGTAGATATTTTTCCCTTTTCCTTGAACTCTACATTTCAAATTACTTCATGGATAACTAATATACAGGCAGGTAATAACAAAAACAATTTGCTACCAAGAGTATCAGGCAAGAAGCTAGCTCATTACTAGAGCACATACTTGATTACATTTTTTAAAAAATTTACAAACTAATGGAAAAAATTTGTGCAGCTATGCCACATTACAAAACATTAGGCACTGATACATAAAATCTTACAAAGTTAGGTGTTTGTACTAGGAAAAGAATAAAACAAACATGAAAACTAAGAAACATATTAAACCAGTTATCGTAGAAATTACAGTATTGTAAGCTTAAATTTAGGTACTGTTCATCAGGTAGTACTTCTGTACTTGCCATATCATCAAAATGTTGCTCTACTTACAGTAGATTATTTTAAGGCCTTGGGCTAATACCCTTGGTATTTTTCTGGCAAACTCAGTAACAAAGGAAATAAAAAATCTAAGTGTACTATAATCATTATTCTACATATTATTGTTACTGAAAAATAAACATGCATAGCTGCCTTTAATGAAATATTTGAACAGAAGTTTGTAAAACTATTAAAATATTGATCATCTGTATTATGACAGTCCATGACTTGCAGAAAATTTTGAAGAAGAATTACATCACTTCTTGGCCTTTTGGCTAAGATCAAGTGTTGAAGTAGAGTTGCAAAATAACAAATACGCTTTTACTGTGTTTCTTGATGCCTTTGGTTACAATAAGATTATTTTCTCCCTAGTGAAAAGTAAGTGCTATCCTCAAAAATCACTCTTAGTAAGAAAAGGATGAATAATTGCCGTAACTGCTTATTATACCAATATCTTCATGTTGTTCATCACCTTCACAATACAGATTGAGGCAAATCTCTTTCTTGAATACCCTGGGAGTGATAGGGTCTAGCTTTTTAAAAGCTTCTCTAGAAGTTTCCTATTGATTTTTCTCTCTTTCCATTCACTACAGCCTCGAGTTCACGGTCCTATTCTCCATTTACCTACCTTGAAAAGGTGAAAAGATGTGTTGATCCTGCTAAGAGTTACAACAGTCATAGCAAGGAGTTCTAAGTAGCCAGATTACATCCATTTCATAACTTTGTGACCATTCTATATCAAATGCTGTTGTTTACATGCAGCTTCTGGAGCCCTGCTCGCCTCTGAGGTCTGAGTTTTGAGTGATGGCAGTGGCAGTACTTGTGCTGCCAGGATCCTCGGCAGGGGTCTGCCCAGACACTCCTCCAGCCGTCAGTATTTATGGGCCCTGCTCCACATCTAGAGGCATGATTTCAGGCAGTACTTTCCCCCATCTATAAATTCTGCTAGATCAATTCTCTCCTCCTTCTGTGGCCCTGTGGAACATTTTAAAAGACAGCTTGTTCTTCAGGCAGAGCTTTGAGAAAAGAGGCTGCTCCAGGCAACGACTGCCAAACCCCCAAGAGGACAGTAGCTCCTTCTATTGTTTCTGCTCTGATTTACTTTGAAAAGTCCTGGGCTCTGTGGAAAAGGGCATAACCAAATAAAAATAAAACTACCCAGGCCTTGGGAGACTAAAACTATGGATATGATTTATCCTTCTACTATGAAAGAAATAGAAAGAAATAGAGGGGGCTACTGAAAATACAGGCTCACAATCCCTAATCTATAATTTCCATATTACAAAAAAAAAAAAAAAAAAAAAACTCAGAAAAACCACAAACCTATTTTTTTTTCATTTACGTGATGGAAAAGCCCGACATGACCTGAATTCATTTGGCAGTAAGAGCTGACTTGAAATGATTTAAGGCAATTCATAATATTTATTTATACCACTTATGTGAATCTTAATGCATTTCGCTGCAGAAATATTAATGTCTGGTTATAGAGTGTTGCCCCAGACTTTGCTGAGAATGTAGCATAATATATGGTATATGTGCCATATTACCTTTCTGAAATTTTTAAATTAATTAAGTAAATAATTTAGATCCTGACATTTATCTTACCTCAAAGAATTATGGACCTGTATGGCTATTGTTCTGAGAAAGGGAGTAAGTCTTAAATCCTTAATAGAAGATATTACCAATATTTCTGTTTTTTAAATGGCCTTGATTTTACACCAAATGAGGCTTTTCTTTAAGTTGTTTTTATGATAACCACCCGAGAAGGATGGGGAAAAAAAAGAACTTTATTTGTGAATTTTAGAAGCTTCCTGCCTAGCAGGTATTTGTAATCTCCATACATATGTATTATGTTAATGGACTATTGCACAATGAACAGGTTTTTAAAGTGCTTATTATGGGCTTCATTGATTTGCACATTATTGCTACTTGTTCATGTGCTTGTGTATTCTTGGCATTTTAAAGTGTAACAGCTCTTTAAGATTCTCCCAGCCAGCACTGTGCAGCACTCCAGTTATCAAGTCCCAGAAGTTACAGGTTCTCTCTGACTTTTGTTGAGCCCCCGAGGTTCATGAGGGTCAACGTAGTTTTCGTTCAGGTTCATCCCCAACATATACAAAAATGAACGGCATTCTCTAGTATAAGCAAACAGTTACTTAAAAGTCATTTCATCAATGTTAATCCAGTCGTAATGTGATCATTTCCTTTTAAGAACATTTTAATTGAGCCATATCTGCCTTAACTAAGAGAGAAGGAAATTATAACTTCTTATTTTCTTTGTAATGTTGTCCTGCATTAAAATACGTTTACCGCTTGAATGTGCCATGCTAAGTAAAGTGGAAAATGAACTGCATAATTTGGACTTCGTGCTTCAGGACCTGTGACTGAAGACATTTGTGAACATAGGGGCGCACACACAGTACATGCTCCGAACAGGGGTGAGTCTGGGTTTTGTGAGTTTGCATTTGAAGCATATACAATTTGGCTAACAGCCAGGGTTTCTAGGGGGGGAAAAACCCACAAAATTAACATTCAAGATTAGGTACACTCTAAATATTTAGAGTGAAAAAAAATCACAACAAATTACAGATTTTTAGAAGCTGACAATACCACAAATATCACAAAATCTAGAAATATAGCATAACATCTTTGTTAACTAAACCAAAATACTCTGTAATACTTTTTTTCTTACAAATTTTGGCTGCATTTTCTTAAATCACCCTTCTCTATTTTTTATGGAGAAAATAGAAAGATAATTCCACTTCTAGGTTGGTGGGTCAGAGTTTTGTTTTTTTGTTTTTGTTTTTGTTTTTTTTTTAAATAACATTATACCTTTAGAACTCCTTAATGATAATGTCACTTAAATATTGAGTATTGTTATCAACTTAAATGATCTCTATAATATTTCTCTCATATATGAACTGTAAGATTTCAGGTCGTTTTAACTTTTCTTGTGCAGTGACTAGTCTTAACTACTCTTTGAATTGATGTTACTCATTAAAGTTTTTCACCCTGGTCCTTGAGTCATAGGTGCATCAAAACAGTGGGTGGTAAGTGTTCCTGGAAGCTTTTTATGCCCTTAGAATGACTACACTACACAACAGAAGGGAACTGTATAACTACATAACCATATCCCACTAACCCAAAATAATGTTATATAAAACTTAACTTCCCCTTGGCTGGATCTCAAAAGTAACAGGGCCACTCCAGCACTACCTAACATGAAAGGAATACGGTAAGGGAGTAGTCAGAATCAAGAGAGTGGTGTTAACCAGTTGTAAATGTCATAAAACATAGCCCTTTGGACACATTGCTGGACCTCCTCCCAGAGCTTGGAAGGTGCTCTTTGAAGGGAGGGGCCCTGAAGCTTCAGATTCGTTGGCTTCAGGGTAAATCCGTGTCTGTCTATACTGTCCACTGTAAACACTATCATGTTAGAGTTAAGCATTACATTTGGTATGTTATATTGACACATACATGTTTACATTATGATAAATGTCATTTCCATACTTCTATCATACCCTCTTCCAAGTTGCCTCATTTTTCCCTTCCAAACACCAATCACTCCCATCACATTCCCTTTATTTTACACTGTTGCTTTTGCCTATTGCTGTAGTCATATGTAGAGATTTCTATATACTGCTAAAGCTAGTGTTCTCATTCCCAGTAAATAATAGTGATTAATGGAAAAATAATACTTTTTTCAATGTATATATTTTAAGCCATATATTTTAACATTCAGAATATTTTACAGCATGTTTACATGCCTTTATGACTCATTTTTTTTGACAAACAACTTTTGTCCTTAGTACAAATAGGGAAGGGAAAAGGGCACTGGGTTGGGAGTAAGGCTATTTAGTTCTTTCTCTGCCAGTTGACCTTGCCTCATAACCTTGAGTAAATGGTGGAGCCTGTCTGGGCCCCTGGCAACTCATTTGTAAGGTGAAGGTGTTCCTCTTCATGACCTCTTAAGTGTCTTCCCACTGTGGTCTTAAACCCTAGAACTAGGTGACAAGAATGAACTAGGAGTTAATCAGGAATACATTTGGTCTGCAAATATAGTTATGATTTTGTCTGTTTTAGTTAAGGCAGCCCCCACAAGAAATATCAAAGTAGTTGCCATATTTTTATTCAAACAAATGAAGTTAATTTATACTTACAGCTTGTTCCATCACCACATAAAGATGTTAAATAGAGGAACAGAAATGCAGCATCAGCTGAACTCTATAATTTGTTACCCAAACAACACTCAGCATGAAAGATTGAATGAGTTGCCCTCAGACTCTTCCTAGAAGGGCATCTGTCTCTACACTCGTGAACAGAGGCAGTAGGTCACCCCCGTCTCCTTATCCTGCCGAAAAGAAGAATACAAAAGAGATGATGATGATGATGATGATGATGATGATGATGATAAATAGTTGTGGTGGTAGTAGTAGTAGTAGTAGTAGTAGTAGTAATGGTATCATCATATTTCCAAAAGACTCACTTCCTAGAGTTTAACTATTTTCTAGATGTCATTCATTTATTCATTCATTCGACAACTCTTCACTGAGCTCCTTTTCTGTGTGAAGCAGCTCTCAAGGCACTGGGGAGACAGGATTAGTGGAACAAAATCTTTGCATTGGAGAAGCTAACATTTTGGTGGGAGAGGGCAGCCATCAAACAAATGAATATGTCAGGTAGTAATAAATGCAATGAAGAAAATGAATCGGGTCAGCAAGTGAGGGGTAGCATTTTACTGAAAGTAGCCGGGGAAGGCCTCTGAAGATGTAAACATTGATCAGAGGTCTGAATTGTGTAAAAGAGTTACCTTGGCAGAAGGAACAGCCAACACAAGAGCCATGTGGACCTATTGTGTCACCATAAGAGCCTTATGTAGATGTTAATACTAAATAACATTTTACTTCTTAAGTGGGAATGGCTGTTTTTCCTGAATGACAGCCTAAGAGAAGTGGGACTGAATCACAAGAAAGTAACTACGCTTTTTTTTAAAAAAATTATTTATTTAAATCAGTTTCAAGTATATAGTACATTGGTTAGACATCTATAGAGTTCATAAAACGATCTGCTTTTGAGTTTACATGTACCTCTGATATAAGAAACACATTTATTAATTGGCTTACTCATTGATTAATTAATTGACAGAAAAATCATCTTGGCCTGACTTTCTGTAACAAAAATTATGAAGCGATGCCCTCTATTAGTCTAGTACCCACCTGACACAATATTATGGACTTTATTCCCTATTCTGTACTTTACATCCCATGACTATTTTATAACTACCAATTTGTACTTCTTAATCCCTTCACCTTTTTTACCCAGCCTCCCAATCCCCCTCCCACTTGGCAATCCTCAATTTGTTCTCTGTATCTATAAGTTTGTTTCCATTTTGTTTGTTCATTTATTTGTTCTTTAGATGCCCATGCCCTGTCCAAGTGTAGCTAAGTGACTGAGAAAAAGTGAGTCACTTGCCAGGTGCCTTTTTCTTTTATGGGTGCATAATCGACTTAATCTCATAACGTTGAGATGGTAGCATAAGAAAATAGACAGAAGTCATGTTTGTTATTAAGGTCATATTTGGACACATTTTCCTTTCGATGTTTATCAGCTTACCTTTGCTCTTAATTTGTAAACAATTTGCAAGGGATTGCATTCTGTGAGGAACATCTTTGTTATCATTTGTCCTATCTTTTCTTTTTCAGGAATTCACCTTATACATTTACTTTTAAGTGCTTGTGGCATATGCAACATAAAGGAAGCATGTAAATACCATTTAAATTCTTTAGGCTAATTTTAAATTTCTTTTGAAATAACAGATTGTCTGTCAGACCTTATTTCTGTTTATATTGAAATTTATCCCACATAATCCTGGCTGTTTCCATTTCCAGCCCCAGTTTAATACTTATTTTAAGCAGCTGTTTGTGAAAGGTAGAATTTAGCAATGATCAAAATGGCATAAGGTGGGTTTCTGTTTGAGCTCAGGGTTGCTGGGTAGCTTTTCTTTGAATGCCCTTTCTTTCATGCATTTTGACATATGAGAATAAATCTGGGAAAACTGCTATTTGGCTTTGGTGATTGCAAGCTAACTGGTGTTGGACTAAACACCACTGAAATAAAACAAATGAGTTTGATTAAAGCCTGGAACTCCTGAGTGCTACAAATGTAAAAACTGTCAACAGATGCCATTTGTTGAAAACCAGGCTCCTTTAGCAGATGGCTGAAGGTTGAACATAAATTGCACTCTTTTTTTTCTTTTGGTTCATTTGTTTTTAATATAGTATTAAAAATCCTGCTGTTCAGTTACAGTAAACTTCTGGCATATGCTTCATGGCTGTTTGGGTAATCCTGAGAGGATCTTTGAAATTACAGACATATTATGTTTTATTATATTAACTGATCGAACATGTAGAAACATTCTTATCAGAGTTTTAAAACTTTCTTTGTTGTTCATATTTTCAGTACTGAAAATAATAATGAGAAATAATCACCAAATAATCACAATGGGATAGAATGTCCTTCTCTTAAATCTTTAATGGTGCGCTGTAATAAAAGAATATCAATCATATCTTCAGTAGTTCTCAATCATTTAGTACTTGAATTTTCTTTTTAATATTTTAGTTTCTCATTTACTCTCATCATTTAAATAAAACATACACAAAAGAAGGGCGTTTTTATTCCTCATTCAATTTAATGACCTGTATACCATTTAATGCAATCACTATTAGTTGATATTAACCTGCAAAAATCATGATGCATTTTAATCATTTTATAATATTTAGATGTTTCTTGGCATAGAACTTAAATGATTATTTTATAATTTAAAAAATCTACAATTTACCTTGTTTGCCTGTTTTATGATTCCCAAAATTGTTTATCAAATAATATTTATCAGATTACAAGAAATTCCAACATAGAAGAATTAGGAAACAATGAGATAAATATCTAAATGAGTAGAAAATTATCTCAAACATTTATCAAGAAGGATAATATGTAATTTCACTGTTTTTTAACTTTGCAACATTGCTATTTACAGGTTCAGGTTCATGTCGCTTTAGTTATTCAGACCCTAACATCATCGTGTCATATGCCAAGAATAATACCGCAGACTGGATTCAGCTTGAAAAAATTAGGTTTGTTATAATTTAAAGTATTTTCATAAGTTCTAATATAGGTGGATTTTTACCTTTCTGTTTGCCGTCTTCATCTACCTGACTTAATTCTTCATGGTTAAGAGTACTCTGGTTGTTAGTAATGTTGAATTACATGGATACTTATATTATGATCTGCTCTGTTTTAAGAAGTGCCATTAAAAATGTCATTTGCCATTTGGAACTTCCATTGTCAATAGCAGCTATAACAAACTATTTTTGGTCAAAGCTTATTTGGAATAATAACCTTTATGATGGAATCCTCCAGAAAATATCCCCCATCTCTCTAGGTGACCTGGCTATGGCCTGGTTTATAGGCGTAGGAATATGTCGGATTACCAACTAAATTTTCCAATCTGTGATAATAGTGAGTTCATAGCCACGGGGCCTTTTGTATCTAATCTCTAATTCTACCATTTCCTTCTAACTGCCCTAAGGCTAATTCTAAAATTCTATTATCATAATTATGCTACAGCTTGTAATCATTTATTATATTTTCTGCATTTTTTTTAAAATTCATCAATTAGAAGGCGAGGTAAAATGTTTGAAGAAGCTCATTCAAGTTGAAGATTTGGTTAAATTAGGAATACTTAAATTATGTTTACTACTTATACATAGGTTAAAACAAAACAAAATTAATAATGGATTCTTAAGTATAGTAAGATATTAGAAGAAAAAAATACCTTTAACTTTTATAAAGTAGTTATTCTAATTGGTTTAAAATTAGTATAGCTCACATAGAACATTTTCTATTGGTTTTGTAGTTTTCCTTTTTGCATGCTATTTTCCTTACCATATTTCTATGTTGAAAGAATTGGGATTTATTTAGGGGGGGAGAAAAATTTTAGGTTCTTAGTCATTAATACAAAACCAATCTTTCCAAAGTTTCTAGTATTTCAAATTTTTTTTAAAATTGTTACAAATCTAAGTTTTAGTCTAACTGAAAACTGAGAAAAGTTATTCTAACTCATGGATTTTAATAAATTGTTTCCTCTGCAGCAGGATAACATATAATTTATAGATCCCTGGTACAAGCCAAGCTCTGACATGCTATACCAATTATATAACAGAACATTTTGCTATTTTAAAAATGTTTTCATATTAAATACATATATAAATAGCTTTAAGCAAAACAACATAAATATTGGAAATTTTACCCACATCTCCATTTTTTCTCTCTCTAGTATATCATAGTTCAGATAAATCGTAGTAGCTGTTTCTTACTGGAAAAGAGCTACGCGCTTTAGATATGACAAATAGTGAATGTACACATTTAATTACAACATATAAAGATCACATTTGGCTGATTCCATCCAGTTTTTCACTAAAGGGGATTTTCAACTTTGGGACATGCATCAAACTATCAAATTCATTAATGCAAATTTTCCTAACTATTACTTGTCAGAGTGAATATATTTTCAATCACTTTCTAAAACTAAAACATATTGTTTTAATTGGTTTAAATTCTTTTGGAGCTAAAAACATAATCATCATGAAATATTTTAAAAGAAATGGGAATTGACTTCCCCAAAGGTAAGGTACACCATCTATAACTTAACCTACACTGACAATTTTAGAGATATATATATGTGCTTTATTGATGAGTGAAAAATGTCTATTCTGTCTATAGTCCTTTCAAAACTGATTTATAGTAATCCCAGAATACTACTAGTTTGCATTTAATACCACTTTTAATCTTGGCTAAATCAATCATTTTTACTAGAGCAGATTTCTGCTTTGGTGGAATAAAGTGTTCAATAAAAATACCTTATTATGTAGCAGAAGGGCCTGGATTCTAACACATGTGATATAAAAATAATGTTAAATTATATCAAGTTTTTAAAGATTGATCTGCACAAAATTGTAAAGAATTACAGAGCATTTAATTATCATGGCAAACCTCACATTTCATGTGGAAAAAACAAAAGTGTATCTGGATAATAAAAATAAAATAACTTATGTAAAGATGCAGAATTTCAAAGTAAGAGTCAAAATTAAGATAATAATTTTATAGCTTTTCTCCTTTTTTCTTAGTATCAAATAAAATAAACTTTAGATTGATTGTCTACCACATGCAGAAAACTGTACTGGACACACTTTGATTTTCTACAAGCTCCATGGAAGTGTGTGTCGTTTTCTCTTCATCTATTCCTTTGCTGACTTAGTGCCTGCCTTTGGTAAAGGTAAACCTCTTGAAGACATTTCATACTTCAACCATCATCACTCAATATGAACATCCTAATAATCAACATATACTGAAAGGTTTAAGGCCTTTAAGGTTGTATGTATTTAATTTGTAATGTATATAATATTTTTAAGATAATGAAACTACAGTCTTAATTAAGAAATCAAATCAATCTATAAGAAAGAAAAAGTAGACCTTGTTTAACTTTACTGTGGTACCAATCCCCATCTCACCCTGTTCCAGAGCCCCTTCCAATGTCAGCACAATCGTCCATATACTCTACCTTCCTGAAGATGCCAAAGGAGAGAACGTCCAGTTTCAGTGGAAGCAGGAAAATCTTCATGTAGGCGAAGTATATGAAGCCTGTTGGGCCTTAGATAACATCCTGGTCATCAACTCAGCTCACAGACAAGTCATTTTAGAAGACAATCTTGATCCAGTAGACACAGGCAACTGGCTTTTCTTTCCAGGAGCTACAGTTAAGGTTTGACTGCTTTTTTTGTTCCTTCTCCTGTCCTCAAAAACCTAAAGCTCAATAAACTAAAATGTACAAATATGGCCATGCTTACCAAGCCCATTAGTAAAAGAATAGATAATGTTCTTATTTATGTTACCTCCTCTTTTAAGGATGGAAAATCATTGTTACAAAAACATTCATTTAACAAGTATTTTTGAGGGCTCATTGTGCCATGTACTGGGATGAACCTAGAGAATAAAACCACAAAAGGCAGATATGTTTCTTCCCTTCATGTGACTGTCAACTTAATGTGAGCTGTTAGATGTTCCACATGCAAGTATAAAACAGCATAATTGTTATGGTTTGCGGGGGAAGTTGAGAGTGCTATGGAAGTATAACATACAGTACCAAATCCAGACTTAAAGGATTAGGAAATCTATCCAGGAGAATAAGGAATTCAAGTAGAGACTTAAAGATAATTTGGAATTTGGCCAGGTGGGAGGAATAGTGTTTCTATAACCATAAGTCACGTACATAAAGGCTGGACAATGAAAGCACAAAGCAAAGGTCTTGGACAATCTTCAAAATAGTTGTCTAACAGATTTTTGAGTTGAGACTTATGATAGTAAAGTCTTGGAGACATGGCCAGTGGCAAAACCTTGAAGGTCTCACAAATTGCTATAGAGTTTGAACTTTATCCTGAAAGTAATAGGCCATCACAGAAGCACTCTAAATCATTCATGCAATCATATTTGATCTTAAAATATCCCCTCAAGAAAGGAAGATGGAATGGAAGGGAGAGAGTGCATGCAGGGAGACCAAAAAAGGAAGCTAACAGTAATCTGATGAGAGATTGTATTGGCCAGAATTAGAGGAGAGGGTGGGAAAACATGGATAGATTTCAGAGATTTTTATGAGAGGGAATGGAGAAGTTTGGGACTGATTAAGATAATGAGGGAATAGCAGGTGTCAATCACAAGGTTTGGGCAGCTGGGTGGACAGTAGTGCCATTCACTGAAACAGGAAACAGGAGAAGCAGGTTCACAGGAGTTAGTGAATTCACTTTGGACATGTCGATCTTTTTTTAAAGTGAGGTATATTTGACATATAACATTATATTAGTTTCAGGTATACAACATAGTGATTATGATATTTGTCTAAGTTTCCAAGATGTTTACATCTTAACTAAATCAAAGAGTAAGTCTAATAGCAAAATTGGGAAAGTATGCTTAATTACAAAATAGAGCTTATTTAAGAGAAAGATGTCCAAGCACAGATAGAATACTCTTCATCTAAGTAATAAGAACTACTTTTTATTGAGCACTTACTATTCCTGGCATGTGCATGTATGCACACACGCATGCATGTGCATGCACACACACACAGGATTAATACCTCATCTCATATAACTTGACCCTTATAAACCTGTAAAGAAGGTGCTGTATTAGCCCCATTTTACAGATGTTAAAAGTGGACATAAAGATGTTGAGTAACTTGTTCAAATATACTTCTCACCAGTGGCAGAGCCAGGATTCAAATACAGGAATATGACTTGATTTTGATCTCAGTAGCCACATGACTCTGCTCTTACAAGTAATAAATATAAACTGACTATCTCCCATTTTTCCTGTGTGTCTTTCCAACATCCATTTGTTTAAATTATCTTCTCATTTTCCCCCCAATAACTTTCTGACTATAGGTTAAAAGATTATGGTTTTTCCCATATTTCTTGATCTTGCTCCAGCCTTATTCCATTAATACTATAATACTACATGTTCCTTCTTCCTGATGACTAATTTTTATACATTAGAATTTAGCAAATTTAGGCCAAACACTGGTCTCTTCCTTCTCTTCCACAGCTGATTTTGTTTTCATAATCCTAGTTACTGGTCCATCTTAGGTATTGACTTCTGACCTAAAGTAAACTTAAGGTGATAAGACTATTAAAATATTCCCCTTATGGAGGCAGGAGGCATTCAGTAACCCACCTGGGAGGTAAAGTAGAGTGTAAATAGTGGGACACTAAATAAAATTTGCAGTCTAACGGTAGCAGACTACCTGTGACAAGGATGTTAAAAGCCAAGGATCATACAAAGGGATGCTACTGACAAAAATTCTAGCATTATTCCTTAAGAGAAACTACATCATGTTCAAGACCTTTAATGGCTTCCTGTGTCAGCCTACAAGATACAAACCAAACTCCCTGGCATGTAATTCAAGCCCCTTTCTAGTCTAGCCCAGCCTGACATTACATCCTCATTTTTCACTCCACTGTGCTCCAGCCTCACAAATACAACAGGGAATTTCACACTCCCACCCCTTCAGACATGCTTTCCTGCTTTTCTTTTTTCTCTGCCTGGTAATGCCATGGCATCCTTAAGGGTCCAGTTCAGATGTCATTGTCTGCGTGAAGTTTTATATAGTTGTCTCCCTCCTCCCTGTGCTGTTAGAACATTAGATTGAACAAACAGGACTTGGGGAAGAGGATGGGGACTGGCTATAGAAAACAGGGCCATTCGTTTTCCCAACTGACCATGCAAATTTATTTCTGCCTTCTTTGCACGAAAGTTAAGGCCCATCCCAAGATGGTTGATAGACCAAAAACATCATCCAATCACTTTAGTCTTCCAGACTGTCTCAGTTAAATAACAAATATGACCAGTTCACTGTAATAATCCAGTAGTTTCTCCCTTCCTCCAGTTTAGGTTGCTGCAGCAGGCAGTGGTCATCTCCTTCCTCAGCACCCCACATGAGTTTCAGCCTCTGAACCCTCCAGAGCTGGGTCTGGAGGAAGGAGAGACAAAATGCAGATATTGTTATAAACCAGAATTATTGATCCCTTGTCCTGCCAACTGATCAAAGCTGGTGCTCTTGTGTGCGCTCTCCTTACTCTCTCTCTCTCTCTCTCTCTCCCTCTCCCCCACCTCCGTCCCTCCCTCTCCCTCCCTCCATCCCTCCCTCCCCTCTCTCCCTCCCCCTACCCCTCCATCTCCATCTCCATCTCCATCTCCATCTCCATCTCCATCTCCATCTCCATCTCCGTATCTATCTATCTATCTATCTATCTATCTATCTATCTATCTATCTATCATCTGTCTATCTCTACTTCTATCTCTATCTCTATTGGTAGTAATAGGCTCTTTGGAAATCTCCCCACTCCTCACCAAAGCTTGGGATACAGTTCTCCTATGCATCTTTCATGTGTGCTTCCACAGTCTTAGCCACCAGGCTGCTGGCTAATGATTACAACCTTTTTTTGCTGAGGGCTCCTTGCCCCTCCAGGGAACCCCTCTTAGACAAACTAGGTTGCCTCTTGCATGAACAGCCCAAGCCTAGTCTATGGTAAACATTCACCGTGGCTCCATCATTGGGAGGAGAGCAGTTACTTCTTCTAAGTGCATCTCTTTTCTTAACCAGCCACCTTACAGGTAGCTCCAGGCACTAGTCTCAGCCCATAAAGCATGTCCTCCAGGTGATGTCCTTGAAGTCCTGTACACCGGGCTTGAGGGGAGGGCAGATGCCCTCCTCCCCTGACTTGGGCATGAATGGTACTCAAGACCCTCTCTAAAGAAATCATCTCTCTGTTGTCTAGCTTCCTACTTCAAGCTATATACCTTCGATATGAGTAAGTGACTGAGCCCTTTCACCACCTCTTCTGCTAGGTCTTTAGAGTTGGTCCATCACTTCACTTTGGAATTTGCCATCTATTTTCTTGGAGCCTCAACTAAAACCTACACAAAACTAGTTCCATTCCAACATTCCATTGCACTGGACATTTACCTCTATGAGAGCATTTACAACATTGCTTGATTTTTATTTGTTTCTTTCTCCCTAGTTAGAATCTTAGCCTCTTAAGCTCAGGGACTATTCCAACCTTTTTTGAATTTCTGGTGTGTGGTATATGATAGATTATTAAATATTAATTGCATGGATAAAAAGCTGGAAAAAATAACAAAAATATCTAGTGTATTGACAAAGGAAATGAATTTCATATTCAGTGATGAAAGTGTTGTGAACGGGACTGGATATAGCACAAGTGTTGAGAAAATTGGCTTAACTCTTGATTTATATCATGCCTTCACCATTCATTAGCCATGTAATTTAACCTCACAGTTCCTCAGTGTCCTCACCTATAACAGGGCTAATAATAGTATGCTCCTCATGTTGTGATAATTAAATAAGAAAATACATATAATACCCTTAGCACTGTACCTGACACATAGAAGTGGCTTAATAAATATGCGTCCTCTTCATTGAAAACTTTGAGAACAAATAAGCTCCACAAGGAGGTGAATATAGAGGAAAATGAGTAGAAGGCAAAGGCTTGAGCTGACAGCTCCAGTCATGAGAGGGAAAGGAACACAACAGAAAAATTACAGACTTCACAAATTATGTCTTCCTTATATATTATTAGAGTAATATCAAAATCAAGTGCACTAAATCGATTGCATTGGACACAAGTATTGTAACCTTTGGCAATCAAAATAAGAAATAGTTTCCACTGGAATTAACTTTCAGTGCCATTCATGTAATTGGAATTATTAGTAGTAGTTTTTATTATTAAAAACAAATTATTTTAAGTGCTACTATTCATAAAACAAGTAAATAGAGAGTGGTGAGCATATAAGCTGTCCAGCTGGTGATCTTGAAAATAATATTTGAGAGTGTCAGGTTAAATAGGAAAGATAAAAATGAGTCACTGGCATTCACAGTACATATTTCTCCTTGACATCTTTAGATTTATTTTTTGGTTTCTTTGGGAGTATTTAATTCATTTTATCTGAGCCTGTCCTTGTTTACCTCACGTAGGGCAGAATGATATAAGACCTAATAGATTACTTAACTTGAGTTTATGTGATCTGGGGAATTGCAATTATAGGTCACCAGTTTAAATCTGCCCTGGGTTGATAGAAGGCCATTACCATCTGTTGGTTCTTTAGTAATTAATATGAAATAGATGTATAATGGTACCAGTTTTTAACACAAACCTAGCCTTATATTTGTTGTGCTTTTTGATTTGGGAGGACTGTAAGAGGTTATAGAATTAATATTTTTTTGTATAGCTATCCATGTTTCTCCTCCATTCTCCTTACAAATTCATGGCCTTGCTTGACTCATCTTCCAGTGTTTTTCCAGAGAACTTGCCCATGTGGAAGAAAAGGCACACCACATTCTATGCTTCTAATTACCATCATGACGTTTTATTTCCCACAAATCCCTAAACAGCCCTTTGTTCATTACTAAACAGGTAGGGCTCTAAATGCCAATAAATATAGTGCTGCAAGTCAGAAAGCTCCCCAGAGCACCTTGGCCTCATTAGTGATCTCCCACAATAAGCAGATCGAGGACTCAGCCAAGCAAGAAGCCTGAAACCCTCTCCATGTTGAATTACCTGTCTTAGTTATTGGTTGTGGTGATTTTGCCTTCTTTCAGAGAATATTTCATCCTTTTAAACTTTTGTATATAATTTCTAAACTAATCAAGGATTGTTTGTGTAAGTTTTTCCTATGATAAAGATGCAGAGCATACTCTGCCAGTGCATTTGCAGTTGCTAGAATAGCTACTGCTGCTGTGGCTACCGTTCTGGGCAGTGCCTCTCTCTGTCAGGTGGCTGGGGGTATTTGTGCCACATTTAAGAATGGAAGGCACATTCTTCCTGCATGAAGTGGGAAAATAATTAATCTCAGGGCAACTTCTGGTACACGAACTTGGTGACAGCGGTCAAGGTTTAAAAGAAATGAACCGATTTTTTTGGTCCCTTTCATTTAAAACATATAGTATCAAGAATCAGTGTTTCACCTTGAGTGGGGCTTCTCATATCCCAGAATGATACTTGCAGTAGCTTGTATACTGGATAATAATAAATAATAACAGTAATCATAGTGATGATAATAATAGGAATAGTAGAAATAGTAATGATGGCATTTCATGAATGCTTTGTAGGTACCAGCACCGTGAGAAAGGTGCTATTGTCCAAGTTTTATATCTGTAGTAGATGAACATTGGGTGTCTATAAAGACCCTGGATGTTTAGTGACTAATTTTCCTTAATCACTCTTGAAACATCTGGACAAGTTCATCTAAGTCATCTGTTTTCAACTCCTCAAACACAAGTCCCGCAATCTGCGAATATCCTAATTTCAAGTTCAAAGAGAAATGTAAGCTTTCGAAGGGTAAGCCTGGAGCTGTTGCAGCTGCCTGCTTTCCATGAGTCACCATCAAAGAGAACTACAAAGATCAGTGAAGTACTCAGAGGAGAACCCAGGGACAAATGATTAGGAAAGAGCTGTGAGCAGATTTCGGTTTGTGTTTTTTCTGTTTTTCTCACCCTTTAATAGTAGTACCCCATGAAAGAGAATATCCAAATGGATCAGTATGCCATGAAAGTGAATATTGGTCAAGCAGCTGCTTCATTTTGTTTGTTTGTTTACTCTCATCTTTAGAGGTAGCTTAAATCTGTATTTTGAAAGCATCAATCATCCATGGCTCCTTGGGTGTGTGTGTGTGTGTGTGTGTGCACATGTGCGCTTTGCTCACTCACTATTAATAAGTGTTTATATCTGCTTGGCTACTCTGGTTACTCTCAGATTGCAAAGGCATAAATCATCAGCTTCTGTCAGCTCTGGAATTGACTCACAGATTAAATGCAGATCACTGTGAGATAGGTGCTGTTACACATATTTTTTATTTTTAAGAAATCTTCCCACTCTGATTGCTGTGCCTGCACCCGATAATCTTTTTCTATTTATTACCCTTGTTCATTGTGTGGATAGCAAAGAATTTCAGATTAATCTTTCTACACATTTATGTCAACTTGTGTTGAAAAGTAAGTCAGCACTAAATGTCACAGATTCTGTTATAAAGGTTTGTCTTTTAGAATAGGCTGTGATTTGATCACATATATTTAAAGAAATTCCCTTAAAATTAAATTATTAAATTTTGCAAATTTGTGCCAAGGATTGGGAGTAACTAAGTATTCAGAATTTAGAAGGGTCATATTGTAATCTTCTTTTTGCTACTACTTTTAGTTAAACCCCTTCTCTTTCCTACATTTACTATTGATAAATATCCAGTATTGACAAATTCTCTAGTTTAACCAACACCAAAGGCCCTAATGAGTACAAAAGCCATTAAGTCAAACAATCCATTAAGGAGAAGCATTAAGTCAGAACAGAAGTTTATCTATTTTCTTATAGTTCTTATACATTATGCATTTGCCAAATTCATTGTCCCAGTGGGCACGAGGCAAATATCCAGTACTAAATAAGAATTGAAGCTTTCATTCTGGGATTCTGCTGTCATCTGTCTAATACTATTGTTACAAATAGTTAAATTGTTAATGGAGAACAAAAGTCATTACATCCAAATTATAAAAACATGTAAATTAATTTGTCTGAAAATTTAAAGTCTTAATGTAAGTTGAGACTAATGAAAAAATCTAAGACAAATGGTGAAAAGGATGATTAACATTCAAAGCAGAATTTATTTTTAAACATGCTTTTTGGGAAGATAATATACTCTGGCAGAGCAATACCTGCCTCCTACAATGCCCGAATTTTCTTCCAGAAATTGAGCACCTCAGAAAATTGTTTCAGCAATTCATTTAATGATTTTTTGGGGGGAGGAGGGAATATGAGGGCCAACAGGAGGAAATCAGATATGTTTTCCAGAAATGTTCTTTGCAAATCATTGTACTGGAAACTATCTGGTCTGTAACTTGTGGGATTTGAGTCCTGGCTTTCTAATGAGGATAAACCTGAGCTCAGTAAGACTTGTAGCTAGTCCATGTTCCCATGTCTTTTTCCATTAAGAATCGGAATGTTAACTGTGATTTTCTGGCCAGATTCCAGCTTGGTTAATTGCATGCTGTCTACCTAAATTCCCTTTGCTTGGGATGTTTTTCACTTTGGATTACATTGCTCTTATTGTCATGTTTCCCCCAAGAGCTGGGTACATGATATTGTAGAATGAGCCAGAATATAATTTGTTAAGCTAATAAGAGTACTTTGGGGATGAAGGGTTAAATGTAAGTAGTGTGCTTTTCACAATTTCCCCCAATGTGGCCTATTTGTACAGTAATTAATGTGGAATAGCATTAGTGAAACATGGAATTGAGCCAAATCACCATGACAAGAGTGGCAGTAACACGGAAACAAATAATTTTGATAAATTCTATTGAAAATAACCATTCAAAAAAATCCCCAGAGCTTCCTTGCCTAATGCACCAATTTTTTGTTTGTTTTTGGTCTGAAGCTGACGCATTTAATCACTAATTAAGTTAATACAATATTCAGTAAGTAAAATTTATTTTATTCTATATGAAGATGAAAATATCGTAACATTTTCCATCAGCTTTGTACCTAGACAGCACATAACACAATAACTTGCATAGTGAAACTCATTAAAGTTTTTTAAATGAATGAAGATGAGGACAAAAACAGGAAGAGGAAATTAATATTTACTGATATCCTAAGATTCACTTATCTTTAGTAGGTTTGTTACCTACTATATCTCATCTGATCCTCATAGTTATCCCCCTTTCATAGATGAAAAAACAGAGGCTCAGAGGGGCCAAGTGGCTTCCCCAAGATCAAATAGCTTTGATTTTCATAGCCAAGTATGTTTTACTATAAAGCTTGGCCCTTTCATTCCTCAGTGTCTTGCAGGCTCCCATGTTCTGCATACTTGGCCTTAATTTGAAGAGGCAAGTTTGAAATCCTCAGACACTATAAAAGTCAAGTTGATCCCCACAGACAAGGTTAACAACTGCCCTGTAGAATTGTACATTGTTATTCTTCCTCTCATTACTCCAATTCAAATCTGTCACTATTGCCATTTTAGAGTTGTCATAACTATTGCCAAGTAATTATACACTTGTCACCAAATATACAATAAATTGAATCTTTATGAATTTTAGTATAAAGTAGTTCAAATGTGAATGCTTAATGAATCCAGAAAATAATGAGAAAAAATACTCCTTAAGCTACCTAAAATTCACTTGCCACGGTTGCATCTATTGTGTTGCCTAGAGAACATGCACTTCAGCCCTCCTGCACCTGGACTGTGTTCATAGCCAAGTTTTCAGTTTTTTAACTGGCATTAAATTTCCTAGAAATTGAATGTGTGGAAAATGACAGAAATTCATTTTACCTCATGAAGGAAATTGTTTTCTTCTTATTTTGAGTTTTTAATAGCATGAGAATCTGTACCTTTAAAAACCATTGAACAGTATAGGAAATATGTATTTCTATATGTTGAATCTATAGCATAGTGAAAGGCTTAGGAAACACAATGATATGTAAGCTATAAATCAGTCAATTTCCAATCACTCAATCACATATCTCGCTTTAATACAAAAACTACCATACAAAAATATTTTATTTCCTGCCAGATAGTGGCTAATTTATGACTCTGCCAACAATGCCATTTTAATTAATTTTATTCATCTTATTTCTCTTTTTCTGCTTCTCATATCTCATCTGTTTGCATTGCCTAGATTTTAATTAAAAAAAACCCTCTCCTCTCTAAGGAGCAATCTGAAGTGGCAAAAATAATCACTTAAAATATTATAGTAATTAAAAAATTGGCTGTGGTGGAAGCCATGCATTTTCAATTTTCCTACAAATGATGTTTTAGCTTCCTTTTAAAGTGCACTTTGTATCTGAATTGTCTGCCACCAGCCAGCTTGGCTATCAAAAGTGGTCTTCCAGCTGGGTGGGCTGAGTGACAACTCCTTAATGGAGGAAATGGATGGCTCTCTGCTCATGTGGAGGGGAAAGCATACTAGGCAGATTTCATTCCATCTGCCATCAGCTCTCTGCAAGCTGGCATTGCCCAAATGCCCAATATACTCATTCCAATAAAAAGGATATTGTAAAAAAATAAATTGCAAGGCTACAGATGCTTGAAAGAACCATCAGGACCATTAGACCCTGGGGAGATAATATTAAGAGGTGCCTCAGTGTTCATCTTTGCTGAAAACCTAATTAAACTATGGTGGAGGCAATTGCAAGTACTTTTACATGAACGGAGGTGAAGTCATTAACATTTACAGCAGAGTATAGGGAACAGCCTTAGAAAAACACTATCCTGAATTGTGGCCAAGGACTTGTTATATTGAGGAATTTGCACTGATGTTTCCTGTTGATGCTTTTCTGAATGGCAAATTTTTGTCACTTAGTTACACTGTGTTCTGCTTTTCAAGTAAAGGAAACCCAGATAACAGCAAAATAGGAAAATATTTTTGATAGATAAATAGAAATAAATAAGGACTATGTTTAAGGGGTTTATAATAATTGGAGATCTGCTAGTACTTAGAAGTATAAAGTGAATGTCATTGATCAATGCTAAAATAATGAAACAACGTAAAAATAATTATAATTAATGTACATTAAGAGGGCTAGAAATAGAAAGAAATATTTAGAACCATTTCAAGAATTTATACTGTCATTTACCCAGAATAAATGCTAGTTACCTGATACCATAGATCAACAAAAGCTATAACTTAGGAAGTCACATGCTATTTATAATCATTTGCTCAAGAAAATCTGATAGATTGCAAAATATTCTTGTTTTTTTTTTTAACACTAGCTGATTTAATTGTCATTTGAAGTTGTTTAGATTTTAATAGTTACTGCATATAAATGACATGAGTTTGATCAGATGCTGAACAAAAACAGCTGGGTATTAAAATCACTGGGAGCAGTTTTCTGAAATTCTTTTCATACTTTCAACGTACACTTTGTTTGGATTTTTAACATAGTACATTGATGTTATACAATGCATCTGTAAGAAAAGTGGCAACAGACATCTTCCATTATTGAATTTCCCTGTCTTAGGAGAATATTTGGTAATCTGCCAAAATTTGGAGGGCTTTTAAATTTCTAATTGATGGTTCTATCTGCCCTGAAAATGAATGTTTGCAGTATTTTTATCATATTGCATTATGGGAAATAGTCTTTTGCATTTTACTAAAGGTTTGAAGTTGATCTGAAGAATTTTAATGACTATTTTAATGAGAAACATAATTAAAAATTGATTTAAATAGTCTCTGATTTCTCTATCACCTACTGCTAAGAGTGTGGAACATAATAGCTTATTTTTGGAAAAAGCACATATTCAGAAATAAAATAACTATTTTATAGCTCTTAGAAGTTTCAAAAAAGCAGTTCTATATATAATATTATTTGTATTTTTAACGTATCTCTAGGGAATAGATACAATTGGCTCCATTCTACAGCCTGAGAAACTAAGGCCTAGAGGAGTTAAATAACTTGTGTAAAACCATGTAGCCATTAAGTAGAGAAATGTATTGGAAACATGCTTTCTAATTCCAGTCCCCAAACTCCTTAAGGATGGATAGTAACTAAGTTTTAATTCCTTGTCCTTTTGATTGTTTTTGGTTTCCAGTATTTTGTTCTTTTTCAATCTTAATTTCCTTGATTCGTGTAAAGGCTAAATTAACTGAGGTAGATTCTCGGAAAAAGTTCAAGCAACCCCTAGCCAAGCAGGCCACAGATTCCCATTCAGAGGCAGAAGTGCAATCTCAAACAAGCAGAGACTCAGGGCAGTCAGGCATAAATTCTTAGCTTGGAGACATCTGGGAAGCCAGGTCAGTCCTGGGACATGAGTCCCTGTGACCACTCCTAAAATAGAATTAACATGAAACTTTAATTTGCCTTATAACTTAACTTAGGAATCCTCAGAATAAGAACCCTAAACTGGCCCCCTACCCTTTGCGAGATTCTTAAATACAGGACCTATACATAATCAACTCAGTAGGCCCATTTCTTGCTCAAATATCTGAGGAACTTACCAGTTTCACAGACTATTCCCTATTTTGTGCTCCTAATATTACCCTGCTGGCTCACATCACCCTTGCTTCAAACTTGGAAAACATTGGGTTCTACTCAGAATGGTGAGGCAGAAATCATATCGTGATCTTAGCATGATAGGGAGCAGAGCGGGCCATCCGTGTGTGGGTTCTATTCATCTCCAGGCCCTGCTCTCCAGCAAAGGGCAGCCTTATTCCACTCTGAGACAGGGAAGGTTGAGAAGCCTCCTCCTGAGCTGTGGCTGTTTACTTTGGGTGTGTCACACCTTTCTTTGATAACATGGCATTGTACTAAGACTCTGAAGGAGAGAATATTCAAAGAGTGGTACTTCTCCTCCGCCATACCCTGAGGATATGAGGTCTATTTGGGAAGGGATAGCAGAGGTAACTGTAAATCTTCACTTAAACTTGACAGGCATGATTAGGATGTTTTCAGTGCAAACATGAATACTGACTGGTATAAACCACTTGCTAAAGACAGTTCCTACTAGTTTTTAGAACCTACTATTATGATATTGGTTAACAATTTTTTCAGGTTGCTTTTTTCATACTTGATACAATAAATATTACTTGTGTTTCATATACTGGTATGCTGTGATAGTGACAAAAATGTATATTTAATAGCAAATTTTCAATTGTTGTACGATTATATATTTTTAGTTTCCTAAAACACTAAGTCATTTTAATTTTGTGAAATGTGTTTAACAATATGCTATCTAGTTTTATAAGGATTTGATCTTTTATGTAAAATTTCATTCTCAATTAAATTAAAATATGCATCAAATAGGTTAATAATATAAATCTTGGAGGAGTAGTGAAATAATTATGTTAAGATGATGACAGCCCAGTGGATGTGCCTTACATCTCAGTGCTGTGAAATGACTTTGCCAAGGTCATATGCTCTGATTCTCTTGAACTTACAGGAGCTGCTGAAAGCTTTATTTACTCTTTCAATATAGTAGTCTGATTCCTCCCCCAATTGACTTTACCAGTCTTAACTAGCTTAATTGTCATAAAATATTTCTTTGTGCACAGCAGTCCCCTGTTCTAGAACACCATTGCCAACAGAATATTATAGAAATCTCTTAGACTACCATTTAAGATCCTTTACTGTCAGACTACTGTCTAATTCTCAGAATCATGCCTACTTATCACCTTTATAATTCATTCAGATTTGTCATCTAACTTGGATTTTTATCCATACTTTAAAGCCGGTTGAAGACCTGCTCATCTATGAAGCCTACTCACCTGGACCAGCCCTGGACACAATGATTTCTACCCTTTCTTACTCATTAGCACTTACTATGTGTTGCCTAGCTTGGGATCTATCTTCGATGTATCTCAACCAGACTGGGATCTTTTAGAGCAAAGATTATATATTACTATACTTCATTATAAACCCCTTTCTCCCAATATTTTCCTTAATGCCTCCTACATAGTGAGCTCTCCCCATAAAAGATTAATTACCTGAAAAGACATAGCCATATCATTCATTCATTTAGTTATTGAAATATTCAATGAGTATTTTTGAATTTCCACTATTTGCCAAGCACTGTACTAAGACCTGAAATATAGAATAAAATGGACATTTATGCCTGCCCTACAGAACATAGAGTAACTGACATTTTCTGCCCAACTATTTTTCTTCATATCTTTTTTATTTTAAGAGAATATAAAACCTAAATGAATGTTCGACCTTTTGTTTACTAGCATTTCTTTATATGTGACTTATTATCAAAAATGATTAATACAAACATCATATTTTTTAAAGTAAATACTAAGTTTACTGAGCTCCAGAGGTTGATCTTGCCTTTTTCAATTTAAGCTGAAAAAATATAGCTTAAAAAAATAGTATCACAAGAAATTATTTGTCTTTACTCTTTGTAAGCCTGGTGTTCTTTTGGAGAATAACAAAGTTTGTGATTTCCCAGCTCCTCATTGGGGAAATCATGTACTTCTTAGGTCTGGTCCGAAACTTTTACAGAAGGTAGCTAAGACTATGTGATCATATCAGGGACTACTTTGACCTTTTCTGTATTCCATGTTTTGATTAGCTGGCTCTTCTACTCATATCCCATTTACAGACAAATTGTGAAAGGCTCGAACGGCAAGCCAGAAATATATGGAATATTGAAAAGGTCAATGTGATTTAGCCCATAACCACAGTATTGAAAATATATGACAAGTCATTATTACACTTAATCTCCACAACAAGGACTATGGTAAAAATGAGAAACTATTTCAATTAAAATATTCTTGTTTTGTACTGAAGGCTGAGGTGGCAAAGCTCAAAGGCCTCTTGATTCCTTTTTTATAATAACTTAATAAGTCAGAAAGAAAGTGTAATTGAATTAGACAAGAAAAAAAAAGAAGTAACGAGCTCTTTTGATTTGAGAGTCCATCATAGAGGGAATAATATAATGACTTTTCTAAAAACTCTAATTATACATGAGTAAGACAGATATAGCTACAAAACCAATTCAACAGCCACCCCATGCTCTCTTTTTATCTACAGCATAGCTGTCAGTCAGATGGAAACTCCATTTATTTTCATGGAAATGAAGGCAGTGAGTTTAATTTCGCCACCACCCGGGATGTAGATCTTTCTACAGAGGATATTCAAGACCAGTGGTCAGAAGAATTTGAGAGCCAGCCTACAGGGTAAGTAATTGTTATCTCCCATGCTGTGTATAGCACTTATATTTATTCCACTGGACATATTTTAAATGCATATTGTTAAATACCAATGCTGATGGTCTTAGAATAGACAACCCAAAGGGGTTACACTTATTCTAATAATTTTTTTATTCATAATCAGCTATTTTTATGCATATTAAAAATTTGTGATTATAAATACCTTTTATCTTCAGTTGCATCACTAATATCTCATCTTGGTTTATTCAGCTTTTACTGGGAGAAAGTTTATTTTCAAGTGTGCAGAATATAAAATATTTTTACTACTATTATATTAAGACTTTCAGTTGTCTTCCTAAAATCTGAGATTTAAAGATGCTGCTACCTGATTTTCAGTGGAATGTGGTTCTGATCTAAAAGAAATATTTGTTTAGGGATAAAATTTATCTTTCAGAGATTTTTAAAGGAGAAATATGGAGCCACGGTTACAGTAGATAAGAGACCTGAAGCAGTGAGGATGGTTTGGTGGTTGTATTTTCTGGCCATTCTGAGCTATGTGCCTTCTTATGGATCCTGTGTCCCTAAGATATCTCCTGTTACTCAAGCAGTATTTTCAGACATTCAAGTTAAAAAATATTAATAAGTTCAGTGAATCAAAATCCATAAAGTAGTGAAGTGAGGAGGAAATTCTAGAAATTTCCTAGTTCTCACCTGGCTTTTCTTTTGTAATAAACACATGTAATCAGAACACCAGGTCCAATTGTTTAGTGTATGTTTTCTAATACTACAGCAAAAATGAATAAAATAACATTAATTTCTTAAGGAATATGAAGTAGCAGTAACTTAACTTTTAACTGTAAGAAACTTTTCTGTAACACAACATTCAAGATATTGTCGTGTCTCTCTGATCTCAACAAATTAAATCAAAATGGAATGGAACTTCTAAGTGCCTGAGTGACAAGAAGGCCAACATTGCTCTCTTGAGCTCCCCACTTGCTGTACTTTGCCCAGGAATTGCATTCAGACCCAATAAGAGGGGAATTTGACCAGCAGCCTGAGCCCACCACTGCTGCTATTATTCCTTGCTTCCACATTGAGGTCTTTCACTGCCAAAAGCTAGATTTCTGCTGTGGCTGACCGAGTCTGCTCCTCCTTGACCCAGGGAGGTCTCAGGTCCAGCCTGTGGAACAGGCCAAGGCAGGCCTCTGAAGGAGGTTGACACTGGGGAGCACACCCTCTTGGGACTTACCATTGACCTCTGTTCAGGCCCTTTAGTCCACAAAGTCCTTCTCTTAGGTTCCTGTCACCCCTAAAGTTCCACACCCACTGTCACTCCAATATCTATCTCTTTGAGGGACTAGCAACCGCTGCTCCTCTTTCTCATCTTCTGGGTATACCCAGGCATTTGGCTGCTTTCCTTTGTAACCTACACTACACCACAAATGCTGCTTTACTGGTATAGAAAAGAATGTTGTTATAATTTTTAATCATAGCTTTTAAGAAAAACAAAATCCTGTCACAAAATCAAATTAATGTGAAGCATTTTTACATAGGGTAAGAGCTGACTAAAAAAAGATTAGGAGTCTGGCAGTGAAATTCAAATGTGTTTTGTTTTCTCAGCCAGGTTTACAGTATTTGTGTCATTCTTCTCCTCAACCATCAGTACCCATACAGACAATTTATCATTATAAGCTCACCTGCTAAAATAGATAGAAAACATAGGAGGTATTCAAGAGTGACCAGTTGAGTTAATTGAATTATGTAGCTCTGAGGTCAATTTTTAAAAACAATTTAAAAATTAAATTATTAATGTAGGAAGAAAAAAAAGCAACTGAGTCGTTATGACACTTTTGGAACCCACTTTCCCATATTTCCCTGTTTTCTTACCATTAAATCAAAGTATTTGATCTTAGATCACAAAGATTAAGAGCTGTTTGCCTTTAATATCACAAAGCTGTCCCAAATCCAGCGTTGATCAGTTTAGTTTTTTTAAAGTGATATTTTAAAGGTTCTTTTTCTTTTTCCTAAAGAAGACACATCTGTTACTTCAGCAAGAGAGAAACTTTAATAGATACACTGCTAATTTATGTGAGTCTTTTTGAACTTTGGCTTAACTTTACAAACACATCATTTAATTAGCAACTACCATATTTCACCTAGCCAAGGCATCTTTAAAAGAGAGGCACTTTTGTAGAAAAACACATTGCTACAATACGGAATTTGTGTACTTGTTTTTCATCCCAAATGCAAACATTGTATGTTTTTACTCTTCAGATACTTTATAAAAATATCCTTTTTATTGCTGTCACTAAAGTATTCATGTTCAAGAGTAACTCCACAAATGCAGTAAATATTAGAATAACTGAATTAAGACAGCATGCTCCAGACTTCCCCACCTGCCCAAATCCTTGGAAATTACAGAAAATGAGCAAGTAAATCTACCCTAATACTATAAAACAAGAAAGTATGCCCTAGTGGATCAGAAATTAGGAAAGAATATACAAAAAAGAAAGGGAAGGAAGGGATTCGATGGAAGCATGAAGCTATAGCTCAAAACACATGATGAATAAGACATTACGAAAGATGTCTCAGCACTGCTCTGAGTCAGTGATGCTGTACACAGGAACGGGATGGAGCTTTGAGATACTGCTGCAGGCACTGTCAAGAAGGTGAGGCCTCACTATACCTGCTTCTAAGCAGAGGTATCCCCCACCCCAGGTATATGCAGTAAAAGTGGACATCGGAATGAAGAAGCAGAGCAATGCCAGGTGCCCCCATGGTAGTTCCCACTCAAGAGCACATCTGCTCCCTGTCAATGGGCATTTCTACACCAAAACTAAGAGAGAATAGTCAAAACAAATTTAAGCAAAAGATCTAGAATCATCAAATCTCAGAAAAATCAACTTTATGAAAAAAAGCGTTGAGCTAAAGAACTAAGAACTGAGAAAATGGAAGTAGCAAAACAAACAAATGGAGATTTTATGAGAAGTATAATTAATATCCTTAGAGGGATAACAGCATACTGCATTTATGAAATTAAAACATTTTATAAGCAAAAAAGATTGAGATGTGAGAAACCAACATATATGATTATTAAACTTAATAGATTTTCCCCCTTGAATATCAGTATAGGCATAGATAAAGAACAAATTAATAAGCCAGAAATTTGAGTCTCAAAATCTTTCCAAAACTGATGTCATTAGGTATAAGAAAAAGAGATGTAAAATGTGGAGAGGCAGAATTGGCACTTCTGACATTAAAAATAATAGGAATTTCGGAAGGAGAAGTCTAAGAGAATATATGGAATGAAATAGTCAAAGAAATCATAGAAGAAAAGGGCCTGAGATTTAAGAAAGAAGAAAAAAGACATAGTTCCTCTGAATCAAAATGTTTGGCAAGATGAATAGAAAAATACCCAGTCCTGGACCATCTAGGAGAAACTTCAGAACATCTATAAAAGAAGAAATCCTAAAATCTTCTAGTTGAGATTTATTTTATTTACCTTGGTAGCACTAAGCATATATATTTTTTTAAATGAAGCAGTTATTTTCATTTCTGAGAGAAAATTATTTGGAACATAAAATTCTTCTCCAAAGAAATATCATTCAAGTAACAGGAAAAATAAAATCCTTTTCAGATATGCAAAGATCAGAACATTTACCCTCTCTGAAAAAATTACTAGAAGATACATACCTAGAAATTAACCCAAGAGAAATATGATTCAAGAAAGAGTAGTGAGCAAGTTAAAAACGTGAAGCTTGTAGTTTAGCCTAAATATTTATTATTGAAAAATTTTAATAAAAATTTGGAATTAAAACCCAGCTGATCTCAACTTGAGAGGTTCAAATGGAGGCTGACAAAAAGAGGAGAATAGGAAGTGAAATACTGCCAAAGGTCTTAATTTGCTTGGAATGAAGACATACATCTTGGTTAATTCTTTATGTTAATAGAAAACTATGAATGTAAATTATGTATGTCTGCATAAGGGTGAGAGCTCTCCACAACACAGCAATTTATTCTTCGGTGACTAATTCTGGAAAAAAAAAAAGTCCCAATATTATTTATTATAAATACAGAGCTATTTAATATTTATTATAGAGTGGGATGAAGCTGGAACACAGAAAACAAGTTTAATAATCAATAAAATGTCCAGGAAAAAAATTTTT